>CM062297.1:586805983-586925623 GCA_031216915.1 Pictodentalium vernedei | reverse complement strand
ATTCGTAGAATAAGAGGACATAGCTTCATTTCACATTATATAGTGATTGATATTTTGCTATCTTAGGCATATATTGTCATTCACAAGATCTAGAATACAGTCAGTTGCCTTAGTATCAAAAATGAAAACACCCAGGTCAGTAGCCTTTACAACAAAGTCTTCATTGAATTTATGACACAGGGCTTCTGTTCTGTTTCTTTTCGCTCTGTGCTCAGTTTGCTCACGCCGACTTTTATTACTATATCATTTGATTACCGCAATGCATTTCACCGTCAGTGCGTTTACGAATGTCAACTGTGGTGAGGCTTTTTGCCACAGACTTCATACTGCCGTTCGGATGGAGTTTCTTTTTTCTTGTACAAATTTCATACGAATGTGTCGGGCGATTATCATATTCAATATTGTATGCCAAGTAGCATACACGCCATTATAATGATTGGCATACGGCATACAAAAACTTTAATACATTTTCTTGTAAAGTTTTTCAAAATTAAAAAAAAAGAATATATTAAAGTTTTCGTATGCCGTATGTCAATCAATATATGAGTGTATATGTTAACTGGCATACAATACTAAATCAAGTTGCACAACCCAGAGTGAAAACCTGAATTTTTATTTATAATGTCGGACAATTGCCTGTCAGAATGGATATAAACGAAACGGACGCTTTAAACCCATGTGTTTGTAACACAGATTAAAATATTGAAAGCCCATTGTATCTGGAATGTGCGAACTACAGAATCAAAGCTTTTGTAAAATTTACCAGTCCCTACAGAGAGGGTTTTTTTTATACAAATGATATCGGTATATGCTGTTGTTGTGGTGTCATATTATATGACATGGAAGAGGATGAAAACTCAATCAAGCCACATATCGAAAACACAACCGGGTGTAGTTTCATTGAAAATTATATTCAAGAATGATGAACGTTCAAGAATTGATGAAAAATAATTGATGTTCAACAGTGTTTTATATTCAATAAAAATACGTTTCAAAAATAAAAGAAAACATTTTTATCCTTATTCTTCTCATATGAGGGGTGATTACCCGTCCTTTCGTCGGCCTGTACTATCAACCATTTTTTCTTGTCATCGAATATTAAAATATGCCTAGCCAGGTCAGAACTGTGCCTCCAAACCCATCTACAGAATATATATACGCTCCCACCCCCAACGTTAACATGCCAGTTCATCCCAATTTTTGAATTCATAAATCTACGAATAACCACCCGCAGGGTGGATCAAGTTATGAACAAACGACGGCAGACTTGAATAGAAAGACCAATGGACAGTTACCCTTTGCAAAAAATACGGAGTTTTATGAGTCATGTCGGAAGGACGACTCGCAAACAAACATAAGAACAGAATATTTGAGCACACATACATTCTACCAAACAAACTTCATTTTTCTGCTTTACTGAGATATGTACTTACATGATAACATTCAGTAGAACGATTATACAACACACAAAAAACTTTTCCGCCACCAATAAGAAAATATGTGAACAGTTTCCCCGCCACGAATACGGAAATATACGAACAGTTTCCCCGCCACGCGAAGTGACACAATCTTATGGAATGAATGATGTGATGAAATGTTGGAGAAAGGAATGATGGAATGAATGGACGAAGGACGGATGGGGGAATGGAATGGATTCTGGGGTTATTGGATGAATTGGAGGAGGGGGAAAGGAAATGCGCGGTGTGATTCTCTCCACTAATGGGACAAAATCCTCTGTTGTTCCCATCTATTGACGGTGTTTTTACTACATTGATTTAAAAACGAACTTTTACAATTGAATTACTTTTGTTTATTAATACACATAAAACCAAACAATCATAATTTTTATACAGAGGTTGTTATTGGCCACAATAAAGTATATACTGTGTCTAATTCGTCTCTATCAAGATTCATACGCTCCCCAGTGCGCAATCGGCTGGTTATGTCCGTGTGGTAGCTGATGTAGTTTTCAATGCAGTCATACTGTGAGGCGATGTGCATGGTTGTCAAAGTAGGAAATATATATTGAAAACGGAAAATCATATAGTATAATATTTCCGGACGTCTGCGGTTTCTCAGTGCCTCAGTAAAATATTCCGTTACAGTGTCCCGAACATTCATAAATTTCGACTCTTTTAAGAAATCGTCATTTTCGCTTTTTAAACCACACTCTCTGCAAACATGGGCGCAAATTGTGATATGTCTCTTGTACAATTCAAAACAGTCTGAAATGTCTTGAGAATCTCTTTCTGAGCGACGCAGTATTCCATCGTAAAACAATTTTCCCAACATTAAGCTCACTGCTACGTCAGTATTGATGAGTCGCCGTACTATAAATGCAGTTGACTCGAAATCTAGCGTTTTATTCATATTAATCTTGAATTGCGATTCCAATTCAGCCAGATGAGTTTTGTTTTGCCTAAATATTTTCAGATATCTATCCAGGGAGAATTCGTCATCTCCTTTTTTTCGTAGTTTTAAAAGATATGCTAAGACAAGATTAGTTTTCCAAAACAAAATGTATGTGGCGTTCATTTTTTGACGATTGATAGAATGAATGCTATCTCAACTTGCATTGTTATTTATATAAACCTTTCAACATAAATGCGCATGTACCCAAAAATATAACATCCTCATGACTGCAATGATTATTTTAATCCCAAAACCAGCCAATCTCGTTCGATAAAAGAAATTATTTAAATTCCTTGGTACGAGGGAAAAATATGTTACGTCCACAAAGGTAGAATAATACAAGTAACAATGCACCATGAAGTAATGGTATTTAAGCCTAGGTAGACCATTCCTGCCTCTGAAAACACGTCGAGCGATTTGGTAGGCACTGATTATTTGAATTACGAAATCGATCAACCTCAGGCGAGTAAACTGATCATAGAAATCCATTGGTATAAGATAAAAATATATAATGACTGTCGAGCTAGAAAAACACAAGTAACACATCACAAAGAACATTATGGAATTGTATAAAATTTTAAGCTTATAGTCGTCACGCCAAGCAACTGAATTATTCGTACTACCAAAAGCCCCGAATCCTCGAACCGTTTCAGAAAATGTAGACGTGCTTTCAGCTTCTTGCAAACGAACGTTCCTATCAAAATCGTGGAAAATAATCTGAGCAATTCTATCGCCCATTTTATATTCAAATTTCTCCTTCATAGAATCATTTGTCAAAACAACACATATATCTCCACGGTAATCCGAATCTATGATCCCTCCACATACTCTCATTTTAATTTTAGCCATGCTTGATCTATCCCTTATCTCAAAATATATATGCGAAGGCAAACAAAATCTTAGGCCAACATTTATTACTTTGGTTTCCAGTGGTAAAATAGTACCAGAATTACACGTATACAAATCCCACCCTATGGACCCAGGTGTACCCTGTGTAGGAATTTTCGCCGAAATATCTGATCTGAATACTGGAATCATATTTGCTGATGTGCCGTGTAACAAAGCTTGTACACATATATAAAAAAATATTCGATAAATAGTGGGTGTTTCAAACGTCATTTGTAATAGAATATGGACCCCCGCCCCCCCCTCCCCCCCACCCCCACCCCAACACGCGGCCGGAAAAAACAGTTGCGACTCTAGAGGTGTCAACAACACAGTTATTAGATTGTTTAAGGGTTCCTAATATTAATTTCAGTAGCTATATAATCGCCAAAAAAAGAGTTGCGAATCAACTTATCACCATTAAACAATAATTAACTTATTACCCAAACCAACGGCTAATAATTTTGGACACATATAGACAATTTGAACAGTATTTCGCTATTATCTCTAAATTGTGTGCTTCTAGTTACATTTAGGGTGGACATTATCCCTACTATTCAGTTTACTCGACTTGTGGCCTTTCATTGGAGCCGATACGGACCGCTGGGACGAAGAGTGTAGTTAGTAGCGTTTGAAACATCACACGCATCGTTAAAACGGCCGGCGCGTGTTCAAAGGTAAAATAAACCCGTCGACTGACCTGTCTATGGTATTGGAAATAAATACTCCTAGATGCGAATTGGTTTGAAACATCACATTAAAATAACATGTGTTAAAAACCCTCCCTCCCCCACGTGTATATATGATTGAACAAGTTATTAATGTCACTTTGAACATCTATGGCTATAATTTCGTTAATGTCACTTTGAACATCTATGTCTATAATTTCGTTAATGTCACTTTGAACATCTATGGCTATAATTTGATCATATCATCTGTCTCGAGGATTTTACGCATTCGGAGCGGAACACCGCTGCAAGAAAATAACGTGTTCAGAACATGCAAAAAAAAATATATTAGCACACGGGATTCGTTCTAGCCTTTTTCTGCAGAAATTAAAGATGTGGCGTTGGAAACATCACTGTTAAAAATAGCATGTGTTCAAAATAAACACTCACGTGTACACATCCTGTTATTGGTGGTTAATGTCACTTGGAACATCTATGGATATAATTTGATCATAGCATAATGTATCTCGAGAGTTAGATTTCTGTTCTGGTCAACCCGTTAGGTTTCTGGTAGATTTTGAATGTTACGAATTCGGGGGGGGGGGGGGGGGGGGGACACCCACAATCACTGCCAAAAAAATAAAGTGTTCAGAACAATAAAAAAAAAATTACCAAAGTTAAAAGACCCAGTCTTGTTTCTAACCTACATACCCTATCTACCTTTAAAATTGTTAATTTTTTTTTTGTTTCAAAAGAGGTGATTTGGCCAATATATTATTGCCGTTTTAAAGGTGGGGGGAGGGTCTAAACTACCCCCCCCCCCCCTATGAATTATTTTTATTTGTGTTGTGAGGCGATGTTACTAAGCATGTTGTTTGTATAACATTTATTATCACACGGCTGGAATGAACCATACGAACCTTTGTTCTATTATATTGTATGCACATGTTGCTACTTTTCATGCACACATCTGTTCTTCGGCCGAAATATCTGACCACTTCTTTGCCGAGATTAGTTTTCAGTTGTGCACTGACCACTGTAAAGTCCGATTCCAGTCAAAACTTTTCAAAACAACATGTCTGAAAATGTAATTCTGATTTCGGACTCAGAGGATAGCGATAACATGTCTGAGGAGATAATTGTAATTTCCGACACTGATAGTGACGAAGATCTCCCTCCCATGAGGGTGGGCCCTTCTAATGAGGATAGAGGAGTTGGAAGAGGAGGCACATATTAGTAACACTTTCAATATCCCCCCCACCTCAGCAGACATCCGATGTCATATTTTCAACATTCGTGGAAATTGAGGACTCGGATTTTGACCGCCTCAGGAGAGACCAGAGAGTGTCGGGATTTCCAGCAGAAGATGCCGAAGTGGCAGAATGTTGCGTCTGTTTTGACGAAAAAGACAAAAACATTTTTTTGGCACTGTCATGCGGGCACGAGCTGTGCAAACTCTGTGCTGTGCATTTATACAAGACTTACTTTCTGAACAGCAAGTGCCCTCTATGCAGAAATCCGTTTATTTTGAACTGGGATAGTGACTCAGAACAACGGGAAGTTGGTAGATGGAGAAGGCACTTCAAGTTGGAAGACATTGTCGATCTATTTTAAATGTATGTTTTTATTATTACACATCATATTCAACAAATTCTTTTCTTATTCTTTTTTGTGTGACCTTCATTTTTTTTCTCACTAAGATCAAGCAATATTTTATTTTGCTCAGACTGAACAAAATATTGTATGGCTCGATATGTGTAAGAATTTCTCCTTCAGTATAATATGCGAAAGATAATTCCATTAATGGCACATTGAATACAAAGTTTCCTCGATACACGCCCCTAATCCCCTTTCAAGTGTTCGCCAACGTCCATTTGAATCCGTAGAAACCCCATTTACGTTAAGGCTTAATGGCACTTGTTTTGTTTTTTTTTTCGATGAAACAAAATGTCAGGAAGTGTAAAAAAAACTACTCTCTCAAATTCTCATCTAAGACTTGATCGACGTTATATTCCATTTTTGGAATATAGTGTTAGTGAAGTATGTGTGAGTTTTTTTTAATTTTTTTTCCGCGGGTTTACCCTTGCCGTTTGTTTTCTAAATCATCGCCAGTGCGTTCAGCGCTAATTTTTTTCGGATGTATCTTTCACGTCCCTTTGAAATCCAATCCCCTTATTCCCTTTTCGGTACACGCCTCTTTGAAGCCATCAGAAAACTAACTCAGAAACCTTCACTAGAGTACAATTAAGAAATATACCACCGGCCAATCATTTTTTTTTTTTCATTTTTTTTTCTTCCGATATCGGAAGTACCTTTCGTCGGTTTATTTTAATATGCCTTCGTAGCCGACATTTTGAAAAAAATGGGAGGTGGAAATTATACCTTCGTTTCTGAAGTTGTATAATTTTCGGTTCAAGAGGGGTCAAAACGCTGGAAATCCGTTTCGCTTCCAAACAAATAGTTGTAAAATGAGAAAAATTTGTACCTTTATTTCTCGAAGTTATTTAATCGACAAAATAGATAATGTCTTGGTCAGGGTATGCCCTCGGGGTAGGCCAATGACATATCAATTGGTTACGGTCGGTTATCTGTTCACAATGGTCCTTTGTATGCGCCACTAGTCGTTCTGATGGACTCCGAAAATCTCAAAACCCGTCGCCGATAGTTTTCGACATTGAGACTTAGTGATCACAAACCACAATAATTTGCAAAGGCTGGATTCCTTTATCCTTATGTCGAGGATATATTGCTGTATTATAAATGGGGGGCGGGGTCACCCGTAATCGACACTTTTGTTCGTTTACATAATTTCAATTTATTTCTCCACCATTCGCGTTATTACAAGAAATAACAAACAGGCGTTTTTGGGGGTTTTGAACACGCGTTTAATGTTAAAAAATGGTCAAATATATGTACTCTGTCGAAGGGGGGATAATTAAAAAACTATAGCGATCGTAAAAAAAAAAATTTTTGACAGATTAATGCTGTACACCTGTAGATAATTTTCTGACACTTATCTGAAATATTTTATGGAATTCATATCAGATTTCATTTTTTAGAATAAAAAAAAATACGTGTTTAGTCGCCGAAAAAAATCTATTTTCTACCAAGGCGAGTACTGTTGTTTTAAACTTCACCTTTCCAAAAATAAATTTTACTTGACCGACCAAATGCTACACAAATCGTATTTAAATCTATTTTCTAACAAGATGATAGAAATTAATGGATAACGCGCATTCATTAGATTAAAAAAACACATTTCATTTCCCTGTTGGAATATCGACAAGCTCTCACGTTATGACGTTAACAGACTTTTCGCATAAACCATCGTGAGGTTTTTTTTTTTATCACCCTCTTTCTGTTGTCGTTCACGAATAAAATTTATTCCATTTAAAAACTCTGAATAACACCGACGCCCAATACCCCCTCTGCACCTTTGTTAAGAGGTATCCATCTCACCAGAGGAAGAATACAACATCCCTAAACGACAAGCCAAGCATGGCCATAGCAGCCCCCCCCCCCCCAACTCTCCTCCTCTCCTGATAGACAGCAAACCCAAAGATACCAGAGTAGCTTATACTGCCCCCCCCCCCCCCTCTTGTTTACATAGAATATAATGTTTGATCCGATTTTCCTTCATTTGTTTCACTTATGAGAGTATTTTTGTCATAGTTTTTCATATCAAAAGGGATAGTGATTCACATCTTTTGGAACGTGTCAGAAAAAAATGTTTAACGGTGAAGAATACAATCATAGATAGACTGTTAGTGTCAAACATGAAATTCGTAGATTTAAAATCAACTATTTGCGAACAACGTCTGGAAGTCAAGGTCAATTTAGTAAAAAGTATATGTAAGAAAACATATATCACGATGCGGACAGAAAATGATGGAAATAAAATATATTTACTAAATGTTGTCCATGACTTTCGACAACGGAAAACGAATACCATATTTTTAAATGATATTGACGACGGCGAAATTATGCTCTCAGAATCATATGATCTGGAATCTTCAACAGAGGATGATTGGTATCTGTAAAAAACTGAATATAATAGAATTGATAAACGCAGTTGGAAGCGCAGGGCAAACGTAAGGTTGATTCGTGACGAGCGATCATGTTGCTGTTAACACACGAATTCGATCTAAAATTTATTTTTTAAAACCATTTTGTGTTCAATAAAATAACTATGATGTTCATTAAACCTTTTTGCTTTTTTTAAATTGTAAGAAGAAGTGGCCTGTTCACGACAAATGAGTGACTCCTGTCCTCTGATTCCTAATCCGATATAGTTTCTAATAGTGTGTTGTTTTCGTTCAAGTCTGACGCACCGGGGTTCCGGACATTTTCCCCTAGGACATTTTGCCCTAAAAACGTGGTTACCTAGGGCATTTTCCCCTAATTTCAAATGAGAGGGTGGACATTTTCCCCAAGTTAGGAAGAAAAGATTGGACATTTTCCCCAAACTAAAAAACAATGAATTTCAAGATTTTATTACAAGAAAAAAGAAAAAATTTGTTCCATTTAATGCCACACTATTTTCAAAGTACTAAATAAAAATAAAATAGGCATAGATAATTCATACAATATCAAGTTCAACTAGACTTTATTATTCTGGAGCATCATGAGTTTTCCCGATGAGATTCCGTGATTTTTCATGACCCCACAGTGTCTGAAGAATTGTTTTTAACTTTCTCACTGAAGTTCCTTCATCGATTTTATGAGAAAGGTGACTATAGTAGTCTCAAATGACTCAGTTTGATAAAAAAAAATGTTTAGGTAAAAAACCATCGTTAACGGTGGGTGGGTGAATATCAATATCGTCGTCCGACAAGTTAATGACCGACAAAAGGAGTTATGTTTGATTGACATATACCCACTGAGTGCTATGAGACATGCAAGGTGGGGGAAAAATTATCAAACTCACGGTTAGGGGTTAATCTGGGAGTTTGTTCGTGCTGGTGAAAGGATGGCAAGGAGTTGTCGAATTCGGATATTCACGGAACGCACAGGAATCGAGTTAAGTGTATTTTTATAATTTGTAATATATTATCAATAGTCGGGTTGTCACAAACAATTATTATATTCATGAAGGGGTAGGGCATTTTACTAGATAAATAAATCGTATGACTTGGATAAGGAAACACTGGATTGTCAGATCGCCAACCCCTCGATTAACAACTACGTATCGCGAAACGGCACCCGAGTGTAGTGTTTAAGTAATGGAATTTTGTTTATTTTCTCACCTCTGATATTCCGTAAATTCAAATATACACAAATTATATATCAAAATGAAGGTTGAGATGTATAGAAGACGAAACACATATGTTATCAACTCATAGAGTTAACAGTACTGATTCCTGGAAGTCTGCTATCGCACCAGAACTGATAATAAAAATATTTCACGAGAACAACGTGACCGAATGTACTTCAATAACAAAGCTAGGCATTCAAAACCCTTTCCAGTGCAGCGATGGGACTGCATTTTGGAAAAGGACAACAGTGTCTGAATTTTTTTTTATTGAAGATGGCCCGACAGACATGCACAAATCACGCGATACCGCGAATTTCCATCGAAATCGCAATTCTAAGAAATTTCAACAGGTATCATAATACCCTGCATTGAATATGGCAACTGCACAGTCTCTATCTAATAATAGTAATTGTATACTGTATTAAGGTGATCTTTCTCATTATTTGATTTTAGACGTCGTTGGACATAAAAACTTTTTTCCATCCGATGACGTCGACCGGAAATCGAAAGTAAATTTATTATACAAACAAAAGCGAAGGTTTGGGACTTTACCCCCATGCATCTCTGCAGATGTGTTTTGACACCCTAGCTTTGTTATTGTAAAGCATATTTGACTACAAGTTGGTCTCCTGAAATATTATTAAATTATCAGTTCTTGTACGGTTGCAGACTTACAGGAACCAGGGGTGCCTACTACCGAGTTGATTACATATGTATTTCGTGTTCTATACATCTCGATTTTCATTTTGATGTACAATTTGTGTATATTTAATTTGAATTGGAAAAAGAATATCGGAGGTGAGAATTTTCAAACTGAACAAAATTTCATTACTTATATAGCACCTCGATATTATTATTAATTAATCGCGTCATTAGACACATTGTACAGAGGGTTTTGTCCATAAATATAAATTCTTGTAAATAAGCATTTTCAGAGGGTTGCAGATAAATTGTTGTTTTTGCAAGTCGGCATTTTTTTTTTCATTCACAGATCTGAAGCCAAAGTACGGCTGTAGTAATTCCCTTCAAAATACTTCGGCAATCCCGTGTCAACATTAACTCTCCCAGTGAGCGGCAACTCGCTGAGTGACCACTGCCATGAAAGTCATGTTAACGGGCCGGATCCGGTCATCATTAAATATTTCATTCACCGGTGCTTAACGCCACCTCAGCAGCTAAGGGTATAAGGTGGCATCTTTAAATAGCCCCGTTGACATATTTTTTATTCCACCTTGGTGAAAACATTCTCGTTAATCACTCGGGACGGTAGAAAACGTAGAGAGATGAATAGTTGTTGAAATCATAGGGAGGTGTTTTATTTCATGTTCAGACTGTGAGTTGTCGAAAGAATTGTAAAAGAATAAATTTTAATCGAGAACGAAAGCAGAAAATTATGTCGATAAATCGTTTATAAATCTATTTTCCAACAAGGTGATTAACGTAAATGGATAAAAAAAAATTGAGGTGAATATACGAAAAGTTTGTAGCCCGATCAGTTCCTGTCAAAACATGAATTCGCATTTTTATTTCTTCTTCCAACAGGGAAAGGGATTTTTTACGTTTAAATTATCAAACATCGTACTGCGTTTTCATCCAGTTAATTGAACTCGCCTTGTTATAAAATAGATTTATATACGATTTATTTAACATATCTTCATCACCTTCGATTAAAATTTATTTTTTAGGAAAGGTGACTTTTTTATGTCTAATTTATCAAACAGCACACTGCGGGTATTATCCACAATTGTTAGAAAAGTAGATTTATATACGATTTATCTGGCATATCGTTATCGCCTTCAATTAAAATGTTTTTTTTCTTTTTTCTATAAAAAAAAATCTGATATGAAATCCATTAAACATTTAAATATATAGAGGATATTCACGAAAATTTGATGAATACCGAAAATATCTCGTGAGTGGCTACAAAGAAATATGAGGATCTTCACGAGCGACGCAGTCACGAACGAGATATTTTCGGTATTCATCAAATTTTCGTGAATTTTCTTTTTATTTAATGCTCTACGACTACAAACTCTCCAATTTGTGGCCTTTATTTGCCATTAAGGCGCAAAATTTATGTGCCGAACCGGCGTCCATACAAAAATTACAACAACCAAACTCCAACCATTGGAATGTGTGAATATCCGCACAAAAAGTAGTCCCGTCTTATTTCTCCCCTAACTTTACGATTTCCAAGGCTGGCGAATTGAAATAATCGCAATGTGTTTCGAAGAAATAGAACAATAACAAAAAAACACCACTTTCTTATTTTCAATAACAAGACACGTCATTTTATTTTTTTTGAACTCAATGCACTGAAGACGTGTGAAGTTGAACTGAAGAAATTTGAAAGTGATTTCGGCTTTTCGCTGGAAGGTGAATGAGAAAGTCAAACTTTGAAACCGCTGATTTAATGAATTGATTTAGTCACTGTCACTATCAATTATTCGAATTCGTTTGTATTTGGGACTCTGGAATTCATTACTGATGTGCTGACTCGTTTAAAGTACATGTGATTCGTCATCCGAACCTACGATGAAATATCGATTTCTAAATATCATTTTGATATTTCGTTTTGCCGACCGACAGGGGAATATGACTTAATTTTTCAGCGTGAATTGATGCCTGAGCATTAAATAAAAGTGCATTTATCAGAAAAAATTATCTTCAGACCTATATTCTGACAAAAAACTATTCTTTTACAATCGCTAAAAAAATTTATTGGTACGTAATAAACTTCAAGATAATCTTAAAAACGGCTGTTACTACACCTGGTATTTTTTTCAGTAACCGCTAATATTTTCATACGAATCTTACAAAACAGAAAAAAGGTAGGGTCGCGAAGTATAAGCAATTGTTTATCCTTAGACGCTCTTGTCATACAATTCAACACTGTGCAATTAAATGGTATTAGCAATTAAAACAAATGTCACTATATTGCCAAAAAACATTTTTGAATAAAACATTTTCGAAAGATATCGCTGGTTCATTCTTCTTTTGAACTGTTTGTTTGCGTCACCCAGCAGAGAGAAGTCTCAGTCAACACTGTGTAATTAAAATGTCATTAGCAATTAAAACAAATGTCGTTATATTACAATACACTCATCCGTGCCAGGTAGGACCATTTATGATTTTTTCTCCCGTCAACGACGTGCCTCCTTGTACGGGAAGTTTACAACATGGCTCGAATCGCGAGTGGTGACTCAGTAGGTACAGATTCAGACCGAGGTGTCCGAATACCAACCGCGCTGTGCCCTTGGGCACGGAGGCGTTGTGTACTGAACAAACCCTGCTTGTGTCTGTGTGTGTGTGTGTGTGGGGGGGGGGGGGGGGGGGGGGGCAGTTGCTCGATCGGCTTCCCGTAAAACTGTGAAGATTGGCTATTGTTCATAAATATGTGACCTTAAAAAGAAGACAGCTTATGCAAACTCGTGTGATCTCCCAGTCTCGAAAACGTCGGGCTTTCAAGTGTGCGGAATTTGAGTACACTGGCGAGTACAAAATTATTGTTCTATCTATTTTTCACCAACTTCTGGGAAATAATAACACTCTGTTTTACCTTTTCAATACACTGAGGTGTAATGGAATTTTGTTTATTTTCCCACCGCCTATATTCCTCGAATTAAATATGCACAAATTATACGTCCAAAGAAGGACGGGAGGGAAAATACATGACATAAAACTCATAACGGCAGGCACCACTGGAAGTCTTCTACCGTAATCAGAACTGATAATAACATAATATTTCCATAAGAACAACTGAAGTACATTTCGGCCACAAGTTGGGAAAAAGTATTGTATTATCAGATCTGGTACTGAAGCAGGCTTCCAATAGTGCGTGCTGTCAACTCCACGAGTCGATTTTCACATATTTTTTATACTTTCATTCTGTTGTAGAATTTGTGTATATTTTTTTTTTTAATTGTACCCTAATGGACGTTTGGCTTCCGAGGATATTGACTTCTGGTCAGGGGTTTGGCTTCCGGGAATATTGACTTCTGGTCAGGGATTTTGGCTGCCGCGGATCTTGACTTCTGCTCAGGGGATTTGGCTGCCGAATGTCTTGTCTTCTGATCATGGGACTGCTTGACTTCTTCATGACTTGGTCTCAAATGAACTTCTTGAAACGAATTGGCGCGTAAGATGAAATCGGTATCTGGTGGATTTTGACTGGGAACGAACTTGGCTTCTTTCCTTTTTGATGTTTTTTATTTGTTTCTGGGACTGAGGACAAACTGAGGGAGAGTAATGTAAGGAAAGGCAAGACCGATATTATGGACGGTTGGCTTCCGAGGACTTTTTGGTTTCGGAGGGTCTTGGCTTGGGAATTTTGCTTGGCTTCAGGACTTGGCTTCACATGTTTTTTGGCTTTTGAAAGGAGAACTGATGGATTTGACTTCTAAGGGGAACTTGTGGCTAATGAAGTTCCGTTTGAAAACTTCCAAAAGGAGGTTTATCCCGGATGCCTACGGGGAGGGGGCACGATGTCCTAATGCGTACTGCACGTCTTGAACAGAGTTAGAATGTTGAAGAGCTGACAATCCGGCTTCCCGTACAACGATTAACCATTCTGCATGAGTATGTGACCTAAAACACCAATAAATAAATAAATGGATGAGATTTTTCTTACACATATCTAGTCATACAATATTTTGATCAGTTCGAGCAAAATAAAATATGTCTTGATCTTAGTGAGAAAAATAATGGGGAATTTGGCTTCTAAGAAATTGGAGTATAATAGGCTACAAAGGACTCTAAGGGACAGATTGGCCAAGATACATATTGGTCAGGAGAGACGCAAAGTGGAAAGTATGCGTGGCAATACCTAATGAGTTCTCAACTGAAAGAAATTCTTATTTCTCTCCTTTTTGGAAGTTTTCAAACGGCGGACAAGAAATATTTTGTTTGCTTTTTTATATGTTTGAAACAAAAAACATCCAAAAGAAGAGAAATAAAATATCGTTCAGTTTGAGAACTCAGACCGTGATTTAAAAAAAAAAATGAAATAGGCATGATGGGATAGAAAACGGATTAGTTTTGTGCGCGAAAATGTGCAGTGGGAAAAAAAATCAGAACACTGTCTTTTGTTTGGAAAACAATCCAAGAACGCCTTCTCAAACATACGTCTTACGAGGTACATGCTGTTGGAGGTGGAAGTAGTTTTCCATTTCTTAAATTTCTGCAGAAAAAGGCTAGAACGAATCCCGTGTGCTAATATATTTTTTTTGCATGTTCTGAACACGTTATTTTCTTGCAGCGGTGTTCCGCTCCGAATGCGTGAAATCCTCGAGACAGATGATATGATCAAATTATAGCCATAGATGTTCAAAGTGACATTAACGAAATTATAGACATAAATGTTCAAAGTGACATTAACGAAATTATAGCCATAGATGTTCAAAGTGACATTAATAACTTGTTCAATCATATATACACGTGGGGGGGGGGGGGGGGGGAGGGTTTTTAACACATGTTATTTTAATGTGATGTTTCAAACCAATTCGCATCTGGGAGTATTTATTTCCAATAGCATAGACAGGTCAGTCGACGGGTTTACTTTACCTTTGAACACGCGCCGGCCGTTTTAACGATGCGTGTGATGTTTCAAACGCTACTAGCTACACTCTTCGTCCCAGCGGTCCGTATCGGCTCCAATGAAAGGCCACAAGTCGAGTAAACTGAATAGTAGGGATAATGTCCACCCTAAATGTAACTAGAAGCACACAATTTAGAGATAATAGCGAAATACTGTTCAAATTGTCTATATGTGTCCAAAATTATTAGCCGTTGGTTTGGGTAATAAGTTAATTATTGTTTACTGGTGATAAGTTGATTCGCAACTCTTTTTTTGGCGATTATATAGCTACTGAAATTAATATTAGGAACCTTTAAACAATCTAATAGCTGTGTTGATGACATCTCTAGAGTCGCAACTGCTTTTCCGGCCGCGTGTTGGGGGGGGGGGGGGGGGGGGGGGTCCATATTCTATTACAAATGACGTTTGAAACACCCACTATTTATCGAATATTTTTTATATATGTGTACAAGCTTTGTTACACGGCACATAAGCATATATGATTCCAGTATTCAGATCAGATATTTCGGCGAAAATTCCTACACACCTGGGTCCATAGGGTGGGATTTGTATACGTGTAATTCTGGTACTATTTTACCACTGGAAACCAAAGTAATAAATGTTGGCCTAAGATTTTGTTTGCCTTCGCATATATATTTTGAGATAAGGGATCGATCAAGCATGGCTAAAATTAAAATGAGAGTATGTGGAGGGATCATAGATTCGGATTACCGTGGAGATATATGTGTTGTTTTGACAAAGGATTCTATGAAGGAGAAATTTGAATATAAAATGGGCGATAGAATTGCTCAGATTATTTTCCACGAATTTGATAGGAACGTTCGTTTGCAAGAAGTTGAAAGCACGTCTACATTTTCTGAAACGGTTTGAGGATCCGGGGCTTTTGGTAGTACGAATAATTCAGTTGCTAGACTATAAGCTTAAAATTTTATACAATTCCATAATGTTCTTTGTGATGTGTTACTTGTGTTTTTCTAGCTCGAGAGACATTATATATTTTTATCTTATACCAATGGATTTCTATGATCAGTTTACTCGCCTGAGGTTGATCGATTTCGTAATTCAAATAATCAGTGCCTACCAATCGCTCGACGTGTTTTCAGAGGCAGGAATGGTCTACCTAGGCTTAAATATCATTACTTCATGGTGCATTGTTACTTGTATTATTCTACCTTTGTGGACGTAACATATTTTTCCCTCGTACCAAGGAATTTAAATAATTTCTTTTATCGAACGAATAAATGTATATATATAAATATAAATAACAATGCAAGTTGAGATAGCATTCATTCTATCAATCGTCAAAAAATGAACGCCACATACATTTTGTTTTGGAAAACTAATCTTGTCTTAGCATATCTTTTAAAACTACGAAAAAAAGGAGATGACGAATTCTCCCTGGATGGATATCTGAAAATATTTAGGCAAAACAAAACTCATCTGGCTGAATGGGAATCGCAATTCAAGATTAATATGAATAAAACGCTAGATTTCGAGTCAACTGCATTTATAGTACGGCGACTCATCAATAATGATGTAGCAGTGAGCTTAATGTTGGGAAAATTGTTTTACGATGGAATACTGCGTCGCTCAGAAAGAGATTCTCAAGACATTTCAGTCTGTTTTGAATTGTACAAGAGACATATCACAATTTGCGCCCATGTTTGCAGAGAGTGTGGTTTAAAAAGCGAAAATGACGATTTGTTAAAAGAGTCGAAATTTATGAATGTTCGGGACACTGTAACGGAATATTTTACTGAGGCATTGAGAAACCGCAGACGTCCGGAAATATTATACTATATGATTTTCCGTTTTCAATATATATTTCCTACCTTGACAACCATGCACATCGCCTCATAGTATGACTGCATTGAAAACTACATCAGCTACCACACGGACATAACCAGCCGGTTGCGCACTGGGGAGCGTATGAATCTTGATCGAGACGAATTAGACACAGTATATACTTTATTGTGGCCAATAACAACCTCTATATAAAAATTATGATTGTTTGGTTTTATGTGTATTAATAAACAAACGTAATTCAATTGTAAAAGTTCGTTTTTAAATCAATGTAGTAAAAACACCGTCAATAGATGGGAACAACAGAGGATTTTGTCCCATTAGTGGAGAGAATTACACCGCGCATTTCCTTTCTCCCTCCCCCAGTCCATCCAACAACCCCGAGAATCCATTCCATTCCCCCATCCATCCTTCGTCCATTCATTCCATCATTCCTTTCTCCAATATTTCATCACATCATTCATTCCATAAGATTGTGTCACTTCGCGTGGCGGGGAAACTGTTCGAAAATTTCCATATTCGTGGCGGGGAAACTGTTCGTATATTTCCGTATTCGTGGCGGGGAAACTGTTCGTATATTTCCGTATTCGTGGCGGGGAAACTGTTCACATATTTTCTTATTGGTGGCGGAAAAGTTTTTTGTGTGTTGTATAATCGTTCTACTGAATGTTATCATGTAAGTACATATCTCAGTAAAGCAGAAAAATGAAGTTTGTTTGGTAGAATGTATGTGTGCTCAAATATTCTGTTCTTATGTTTGTTTGCGAGTCGTCCTTCCGACATGACTCATAAAACTCCGTATTTTTTGCAAAGGGTAACTGTCCATTGGTTTTTCTATTCAAGTCTGCCGTCGTTTGTTCATAACTTGATCCACCCTGCGGGTGGTCATTCGTAGATTTATGAATTCAAAAATTGGGATGAACTGGCATGTTAACATTGGGGGTGGGAGCGTATATATATTCTGTAGATGGGTTTGGAGGCACTGTTCTGGCCTGGCTAGGCATATTTTAATATTCGATGACAAGAAAAAATGTTTGATAGTACAGGCCGACGTAAGGACGGGTAATCACCCCTCATATGAGAAGAATAAGGATAAAAATGTTTTCTTTTATTTTTGAAACGTATTTTTATTGAATATAAAACACTGTTGAACATCATTATTTTTCATCAATTCTTGAACGTTCATCATTCTTGAATATAATTTTCAATGAAACTACACCCGGTTGTGTTTTCGATATGTGGCTTGATTGAGTTTTCACCTTCTTCCATGTCATATAATATGACACCACAACAACAGCATATACCGATATCATTTGTATAAAAAAAAACACTCTCTGTAGGGACTGGTAAATTTTACAAACGCTTTGATTCTGTAGTTCGCACATTCCAGATACAATGGGCTTTCAATATTTTAATCTGTGTTACAAACACATGGGTTTAAAGCGTCCGTTTCGTTTATGTCCATTCTGACAGGCAATTGTCCGACATTATAAATAAAAATTCAGGTTTTCACTCTGGGTTATATAATACTCAAATATCTCACACGCTATTAGAAGCGGCCGTCAACAGAATATAATTATGTAACAATATTACAAATAGTAATTAAACTTAAATAAACTTAGTACAGTTATTCCTAAACCATTCATGGATACACTAAAAATAGTCCAGTGGAACGCTCGAAGCGTTAATCAGAAAAATTTGCAAATGTCACATTATTTAAAAAATACGGACGTAATTGGAATTAGCGAAACCTGGCTTAAACCAAACAAACAATTCTCGTTATGTGGTTTTGATATTATTAGAAGAGATCGCCCCGCCCAAAAAGGCGGCGGTGTCGCTCTGTTAATAAGGCAGGAGATTAAATACAAACCAATACCATGCGACCACCTCAATGCTGAAGTGATTGCAGCTGAAATTGAACTTGACCACAAACACGTGGCCATCATATCATATTATAACAAGCCGCAAGCAACAGTAGACAGTAAAGTATTTGAATTTTTTACCAACAAGTACAAGCACTGCATATTCTTGGGTGATTTCAATTCCAAACACCAGGTATTCGGTTGTCATAAGACTGAGCCTAATGGTGACGCCCTTTTCCATATCCTTGAAGAACTCGATCTATTCGTGGTAAATAACGATCAAGACGTAACATACATAAGCAGCAACCCACTCCATCAATCAGATATCCTAGACTTGATTATCACCAGCAAATCACTAACCAGCCAAATGCAAGACATATTTGTAGGAGATGATGATCTAGGCAGTGATCACCTGCCGGTTCACGCCACTCTGAAATGTAATACTGGACCTGCAAGGTATCCTCCCGTGAATAGGAGGAACCTATCAAAAATTGACTGGAACCTCTTCAGAAACATTATCGAAGCAAAAATAAAGGCAAATGACCCCTCAAATGTTCATGAACTAGAAAAAGCCTGCACCCACCTTAACGAGGTTATCAACAGTACGCTAGATGAAATCTGTCCCAAGCAAACAGTAAAGACGCGGATAAACAGAATAACCCAAACAACTCTTCAAATAATCAAACAAAAAAGAAAAGCCTTCCGGGCTTACCAATCAGAGAATGATCAAATGAAAAGAGCAGAACTTAAAACCGCGTATAATCGCCTTCATGGGGAAGTAAAAAAGGCCATAGCTAACGACAATCGCGTGAGATGGGAAAAAGCAACCGAAAACCTAAATGGGCTGAGAGAACCTAAGAGGTTCTGGGATACATTTAAAACTCTTACTGGCCAAAAGAGCAAAATTGCCAATAATAATGCGCTAAAGACTAGCGACGGATCTATGGCCATAGACGACAAGGCAAAGGCCAGTGCTTTTGCCGAACTTCTAAAGAAGGCACATCGTCCACAAGAAGGGAACAGATATGACAACGATTTTAAGGTACGAGTAAATAAATTTGTCCAAGATAACAACTCAATCTTCAATGAACCGAACTTCGGCCAAAGGCATGAAGACGGGGACGACCATGAATTAACCGAACCAATAAGCGTAGAAGAGGTCATGGGTATAATCAGAAAATGCAGGTCATCTTCGTCCCCAGGAGAAGATGAAGTCTCTTACAAAATAATGAAACAGTGCCCCAACATCTTCTACTGCAGACTTACCAAACTCTTAAACTGCTGTCTCTCCTGTGGGTACTTCCCAAAATGCTGGAAAGTGGCCACGGGAGTCATGATACCTAAACCCGACAAAGACCTTACCAACCCTTCTAACTACCGCCCAATCAGCTTGCTTAGCTGTGTTGGGAAAATATTTGAGCGGATTCTCACTACGAGACTTCGCAGCTATCTCGAATCAATCAATTTTTTCAACAAATGGCAAAGAGCGTATAGGAGTCAGAAAGAGGGAATCGAACACGTATATAGACTGGTCGATTATATGAAAACAGCATTTAGTCAAAACGAAATCGGAACCGCAATTTTCTTGGATGTAGAAAAAGCGTTCGACTCGGTATGGCACAATGGCGTGAGATATAAACTAGCGAAAATGGGATTACCCACTAAAATTCTAAGGATCATATCATCATTTCTAACTGACCGAAAAATCAAGGTGAGAGTTAATCGCAAGGTGTCAGAGGAAGTAATACTCGAAGCGGGAACACCACAAGGGTCGGTTCTAAGTCCGCTTCTTTTCATAATATATGTGAATGATATAGAAAAAGTAGGGAAAAATTTTGTTGAACTATCGCAATTCTCAGACGACAAAGGCATTTGGACAGCCAGCAAGTCCAGAAACATAATTAAAAATCGTCTGCAGGATACCATTCGCGATCTTGAGAGCTGGTGTGCCCAAACTCAATGCCGCCAAAACTCAAAAAGTTACGTTCTTCAAAAAGCAAAGGAAAAAACCAGTCCCGAGTATCGATCTCCAGTTATACGATCACAAACTAGAAGCAAACAAAGAGGCCAAATTTTTGGGATTTATCCTAGATAGCAATCTCAGTCTAAACAGTCACGTAAAATCCATTACGGTTAGAGCTACTAAACGTATCAACTTTCTGAAGATGATCAGAGGTAGAAATTGGGGAGCAAACAAAGATGTGCTTCTCAAGCTCTACAAAACATTTATACGCCCGGTACTAGAATACGGTGCCATAATAACAAGCGACCTGAGCAAAACCAACATTCAGAAGCTACAGAGGGTTCAAAATTATGCCCTGCGAGTGGCACTATGCAAACCGAAATGGACACCGATAAAGGAACTTCACGAGCTAGCAAAAATAGAAACTATTGATACGCGATTAAAAGACCTACAAACCAAAACCCTCAACAGACTCCAAGATAGTGAATTAATGGTTGAGTTGAACGAACACCGATCCCTTAACAGAAAAACAAAATAAGTTTCCAGAAAAAAAAATAATAAAATAAAATAAAATAAAAATTATACAATATAACTAAATCGCGTGGAGTCAGTGAGGATTGCCTCGCTACTCATTGGGAACTTTAGGATAGAGTCTGTGAGGACTGCCTCGCAACTCTGCTGAAGCGCGATTGAAACGCGTTTAATAAGATCTATATAACAAAACCCTCCACATACTCCAGGATAGTGAATCAATGGTGAAGCTGAACGAACACCGAACCCTAAACAGAAAAACAAAATAATCCACAGTAAATTAAAATTACTCAATAGAATTAAACTGCGTGGAGTCAGTGAGGATTGCCTCGCTACTCATTGAGATCTTTAGGATTGAGTCTGTGAGGATTGCCTCGCAACTCTGCGTGTGGGGAGTGGGCTCCGAAGAAACACACCCCTTACCCCATCCATAGCAACAATCACACAGCAGGCACAATATATAATAGCGGATACCTATCTTTCTCTCTACCTTTTACTTTTCTAACTGAACATTCTCAAATTTTCTTGCAACACTCTTATCAAGAAGACGCATGGAAATGGTAGACAAAGCGTAGGAGGAATTGGTGCAACCTACCTTTCTGCAACATATACAAGAAACCACCAAACGCTAGGCAAGGATTGAAACAAGCTTGTCTGGCTGGGAACGAGTGTACATTTGATATAAATAAACATTTGAATAAAAATTTAACAGCCCTTTTAAGGGCTTGAGGGTGTGTATCAGTGAGTGTTTTTTTTTTTTTTTTTTTTGGGGGGGGGGGTGGGGTGGAGGAGGTCATTTGGAATTCCCGAAGGATAACCAGATACCTCAAAATCACATACGGCATCCTATCTCCCAGAAGGCTTGATGGATGACTCCCGGTTTCTTAAAACTAAACTGTTGGCGCTTTCTCCACTTCTTTTTTGTAACCGCTATGGTCATATACCGGGGCCGCTACCAAACCGGCGTTGCTGTTTGGTTTTCTTTTCTCTTCTTCCCTTAAACTTGCCATCGCACAACATTACATTCTGGCTCGCCACCATGGTGGGACTCAAACCTCTACCATCGCCGAACTGGAACCGAATAGAGCTCGCTCTCTAATAGTTTTAAAGACGTTGAGGGATTGAGTATTGACCATCTAACACTCCAGCGTAAACTGCCGGGTATTCTAACCGCGTGCATAACCCCCTCAGACTCCATTTTGGGCAATAGGAAAGCTAGGCCTGTGTGATCCAAGGGAAACAAATAACGTTAACCGGGTCGCAAGGGATTTCTAAATCCCACATCGTCCCTGCGCGCCTTCGGCGCGCTAAAACTTTTCATTCATTCACTCTGGGTTGTGCAACTTGATTTAGTATTGTATGCCAGTTAACATATACACTCATATATTGATTGGCATACGGCATACGAAAACTTTAATATATTCTTTTTTTTTTAATTCTGAAAAACTTTACAAGAAAATGTATTAAAGTTTTTGTATGCCGTATGCCAATCATTATAATGGCGTGTATGCTACTTGGCATACAATATTGAATATGATAATCGCCCGACACATTCGTATGAAATTTGTACAAGAAAAAAGAAACTCCATCCGAACGGCAGTATGAAGTCTGTGGCAAAAAGCCTCACCATAGTTGACATTCGTAAACGCAGTGACGGTGAAATGCATTGCGGTAATCAAATGATATAGTAATAAAAGTCGGCGTGAGCAAACTGAGCACAGAGCGAAAAGAAACAGAACAGAAGCCCTGTGTCATAAATTCAATGAAGACTTTGTTGTAAAGGCTACTGACCTGGGTGTTTTCATTTTTGATACTAAGGCAACTGACTGTATTCTAGATCTTGTGAATGACAATATATGCCTAAGATAGCAAAATATCAATCACTATATAATGTGAAATGAAGCTATGTCCTCTTATTCTACGAATGAACCCAGTTATGTTTAATCCCATAAGAACAACGGACTGTGAGCTGTACTAGATTGGAGAGACCCCCCCCCAACCCCCCCCCCCCAAAAAAAAAAACAACAAAAAAAAACAAAACAAGAACGAACGGACAATTGCTTCATATACAGTTTCATAAAAAATGAAATACAGTGTGTCTCAGCTTTATAGATGAGCGCGTGTGTGGAATACAAACGGGGTGTGAGCAATCATGGAATCGAGCGACTGTTATAAACGAGCAAAAGTTGTTCATAAACGTTCGTTTATACCTTATATTGTGTACAATCAACTCGACTTGCAGTGACCATATATATAATAGTCGCTCCCACTCTCACGGTAGATATATTCTTTTTTAAATTTTGTCAACATTTGAAAAAGAATATATTAAAACGTGAGCGAGAGTGTGTGCGTGTGTGCGTGTGCGTGCGTGCGTGCGTGCGTGTGTGTGTGTGTGGGTTTGTGTGTGTGTGTGTGTGTGTGTGTGTGCGTGTGTGTGTGTGTGTGTGTGTGTGTGTGTGTGTTATCAATATCATAATGATAAGGGCGCGCCACGTAGGTATGAAATTCGATAATCTGGAAACCTTTGACATTCAAAGTATTAGAAACTTTGTCGAAAAAGTAAACGTTGATGGGTGTTTTCTGGACGTCAGTGGCAATTGTCTCATGTTTAAGAAAAAAATGCTAAGTCTTCACAGCGGCATGGATATTCTGGCAAAAAAGCGCACCATGAGGGACGCCCCCACGCGTATAGATGGCGAATTGAATTGCAGAGAAATGCAGGGCGGAGCGGTCAGTGTCGTTAAAAGGGTAGGATAGACCCTCTCAATACCGACAGGGCAATCAACGCCGAACAAAAGATACGAGAGTTTAAACAGGAAAGCGAGTGTGCAGAGAGGGACATAAAGGCGGGGAACTTTTTCGAGTTCCGATCATATATAAGTAACAAATTAATCAAAATAACTTCCTTCAAAGATGATGTTTCCGAAAGCGAAAAGTTTGTTTTCGACTTTGAAGCAGAAACTGGCAAACACACCGGTCAGATCGTGGCCGACAGACCCAAGCACAAGCACTATTATATATACTCTAATAAGCCCAGTTACGGAAAGAGCGTTTTGAAAGAAATGCTGATTTGTGGCTACAACGCATCCGAAGTTACAGACACAAAAAACTTCACGGGAGTACGCGAGAACGCCCAGTTCTTGATAGTGGACGAATTCGGATCGAGTAATAAGCTGAGTGTGGAATCCCTCAATAAACTTACGGGGGGCAATGCATCGGCGTTCTCTGACAATAAGAAGACGCACGGTAAGAGTTTTAGTCCACGCCCCGACGCCCAATTGATACTCCTGTCGAACAAACACCTATTCGAAGTGGTCGGCGACATCTACGATCCCAGGAGTAGGACTAGGAAGGCTAGCGTGGACGTGGCCAATCAACTGAAGGAAAGATTTTTCATACACAAATTAGACGACAACGTAGATAAAGGGGACATGACGCTGAAGGAACATGAGAGCCTTCTAATAATTCTTTAGAGATAATTTTGGTGTTAGTTCATTAATATAATGTATTTATATATCATTTTTTGCTTGGTGTGTACAACAACTGAATTGAAATAATACAGGTTACAAGAATTCTCGTGTTTCATATTATAGCATCTGCCATTTTATTCGTAACTGGTTCGACAAGGCTAATAGCCCAAGAACATTAGGTTTCACTAGGGAAAAAAATCGGAGAAAGCTGATTTTTTCAGGGAATGTCGAGTACATGTCACTGAACGATTAGACAAAAGTCCCCTAAAATCCCAGTTGAGCTTTTTTTTCTACAGCCTTTTTTCGAAAACGCGTTTGAAAAAAATAAAAAAAAATCGCACGAACTTTGTAACCTCGAATTGATCCAACTGTATTTTTTGTTTACGCGTATTTCGAGCTACATAATGTCTAATATACATTTAGCTAGAGGAAAATGTGCATTCTGTGACAATTTCTGCGAAAAATTATTGAAATTTCACAAAAAAGTATCGGATTTATGCAAAAAATGACGATTTTCCTAACGGATTTGCCCAAAGGGTCGTAGTACAGAACGGGATGTTAGTTGGACAGACGATAAAAAAATCCACCACCATTTGAAGACTTTTATCATTGCTTACAAAATAGACATTATGGAAGACTCCCTCTGCTTCTGGCCGAGTTCCCCTTTTGGCATAAAATTCGTCAGCATGAGAACTCAAGTATTTTCGGGCTTGGGACCGAACAGACACGTCTGTGTCTGGCAGCATTAGATCAATAAATAATATTTACAGAATGTACAAAAATCAATAAATAATATTTACAGAATGTACAAATCAATCAACATGGATTAAGTTACATTGACTATTATCAACGCTATATACAGAAATGACATGACCAATATACATATTATTCATCGAACTCAGAAATTTCCGACAGGACAGTGTTTCTGTGGTTGTTACAAGAATCCGAACTGCAATTACACAAACCTGAGCAAGAGAGTCCTGCCTTCTTACACCCACACCTTTTTGTACAAGCACTCTTGCAACCACAACTGATCAGATTCAGTAGGTTATCGGGGGCACATGGCTTTGTGGCTGCAGTCGGTACAAGAAGTCCATTGTCTAGCGACCACCCCAATCCGTCGGAGGAAGCGAAGTGCCCAGCCATTGTTGGACCTGGAGATAACATCTGTAGACATGTTGTTGTGCAGCATCGCTGCTTGGTGGGAGTGAGGCTAGGTCGATGGGTTTATTCAGTTTAGATTTTGCTACATAACGCTTGTAAGTGACATATCTATATTGGTCGAGAGAGGAAACAGTTTTACTCCCGTATAAGATCAGGAGAAGTTGTTCCCCGGCAGCGGCTACTGCACTTGGTGTACTGTCATCCGCCAAAATTGTGTTGACATACTGTTGTGAGTCGCTAGTAACATTGGAGACAATTGTACTGAATACTTTCTTCTTACCAACTCGAAAGAGTGCAGAAGTAGTGTCACAACCACTTATAGAATGTGCTACAAGGAGGTTGCTTCTATGGTCACCCATTTTGGTTGCTATTTCACTAACTGAAACTAGTAAGTTTGGGGTAATGGAATACATCATGTGAATATTACATCCCGGTTGAACTCGAGAGGTAAGAATGACTAACAAGTCTGTGTCTGTTCCCACAACAACATTGTTGTAATCTTGAGCGATGTCAAGTGCAGTTTCGGCTATCAGTACATCAGCATCAGCCTCGGCCTGCTTGGACTGAATATTGATAGCAGATAGCTCCTGCATTAGAAGATCGATCAGTTGGGTTTTGTTCTTGGCATTTGCAAGGAAATCGGATTGGGGTGTGGTGGCTGGTAACTCGGGTGAGATATTGATATCAATGGAATACCTGTCTTTAGATCTACGGGCTTGTTCCATGCCCTTTGTCGACATTGTACAAGCATGGGCGCAGATCTGTTGTAAGAAGTGGGGGGGGGGGGGGGACATGACCGAAAGGAGATGCCGAAGGCATCTGCCGCGAGTGCCCAAGGCACGAGCGTTTGGAGGGGGGTCTGGGGGGGGGGGGGGGGTTCTCCCCCCAGAAAATTTTTTTCAGAAAGGGATAAAAAGAAGCATTCTGGCAGCATTTGGAGTGAAATCCTTTTTGTTTTTTTAAGCCTTAAAAGGCTATTTTTAACTGAATTTTTTCATATCACTGCTACAGAATTGGGTGATTTTAAATATACTTTAAAAATAGCTCACCGTAAGTTACGGTGAGCTATTTTTAAAGTATATTTCGTAAGACTGCTCATTCGACACATCTAAGGTACTTGCAGTTGTTACTGCAGACGTCTCACAAAGAGTCGAGGTTGGGCGGGGGTGACAGATGCCCAAAGCATCAGTTGTGAGTGTCGTAGCTTACTGAGGGTGGTTCGGATGTGGGGGGTGGGGCAAACCCTCGAAAATATTTTAATGCAGCTCTCAAATGCTGCATTTTGGTGGCTCTTGGGTGAATTTCCTGTTGGTTTGTCTTAATAGAAAATATAGTTTTTTCAACAACACGTAATATTTTGAAATACTGGTCCGTTTAATCTGATTAATAGTGATTATCATATACCCCAAATAAAATAACACTTGAGCCTGTACTCACATAAATAAACGTTAATCAACATGCTCGTGTCAAACGGGAACGCCCCCACATCTTGTGTGATAACTTTCCATGTCAAGTTGCTTTCGGATTTTTATGGGGGGGACACTACACATGATGTCCCCCCCTACAAAATGTTTGGGGGGGACACGTCCCCCCCCCCCCCCATGATCTGCGCCCATGTGTACAAGCATAACCATCAAAAACAACCACGACGTTCGCCCCAAAATGTCTCACTAGATAATTGGAATATGATGTACATATGTCCTTATATGACGACTGTTTAGGCCATACAACTGCCCTCAATAAAAATCCACCATCTACAACAAACAGGGATTGTTCTGGGATTTTAGTTTGCTCGGAACCGTATGTTTTGAGGATCTTACCGAGCGTGCTTTTCTGTGTCTTCCTCATTCCAGCAGAATCAAACAATGCTGGTGGTTTCGGGGCGAGTTCATATTTGAGATACTCTTCCATCTCTGCTTGTGACTGAATAACACAATGTGATGCGGTTGAACAGAATTGTGGGGTCAATCACTACCTTACTTCCACGGACTTTGATGCTATTTGCCATCGATGCGAAAGACTTCACAGTGTCAAGATGTCGTAGTTTGATGCTGTTGAACGTTTTGCTTACAACATTCGATACGCAACATTCACCAATTTTGCGAACTTGGTCACAGTTCACAGTTTCGTCGGCCACAAGCCCGGTCACTATAGAGACTAATTGTAGTGGATCTCTATTCTGAAAGGGGGAATGCACTCTGAGCCAGTTCAATAATTTGGTGATATCATTGGCATCAGTCAATTGTGAACTTTGACGGAGATCCCGATGTTGTTCGCCATGACCAGTATGAACATGAACAAAATTTTCGAGAGCATTACATATCGGAAGGCAAAGAGGTAGTCCATGTACCCATTTCGCAACAGTGCTATCGGTTATTCCCCTGCCATGTGTTAGACCACCAGGGAGCTTGAACATTCTCATTAAACACTGCTCTATGGTCTGATCAGAATATATCCCGTCCCAGAATTTATCTGAGCGCCTTATGGTAAAGTAACCTTTCTCAGTGAACAACTTCAAATCATCCTGTTGCATTATTTCTGTTAGCTCATTCATCTGCTGCAAATAGAGATGAGAACTTTTTGCGTATGCAAAATGACCACCTGCGTGAAATACTGGAATCATATTGCGAACACAATATGTGCGAAGTTCCCAGTCGCCTGTGCGCTCTGCTCTCAAGAACAACTGGAGAAGACCTATTTGCTCGTAGTATTGTACCCAAAGCTTTCCTGTGCGTCCTACGGACGCATTCTGGAGCAGTTCGTGTAATTTTGACAGTAGATGGTTGACACTTTCTTGATTGACAGCGTCAGCTGTTGTACAGTCACCTCTGGCAAGTCCACAGAATATTTCATTGACTTCTGTGCAGTCTATGTTATCTAGTGTTCGGCTTTCTTCAAACACAATGAATGAGAAAAGTCGATGCCGTTTGAATTTGAGTTTAGGGGGTATGGTTAATATTTCACACGTTTCACCAGTTCATTATGGAATGAATGACTATTGTTATATATCATTATAAAGCCACTGCTTTTCTGCAATTTTTGATATATAATTCAACTCCCAAAGTAGTCGTAGATTTGATTTAATGGACGTTGTGTACCGTTGTGTGTATGAAAACAATAAATTTTTTTTCGTAATTATGTACATTTTCGTGAATATTTCACCATTGAGTGTGAGGATTGGTACAAAGTTGGCATTTTCTGTTGGGGATATGTATTCTCAATATAATTCAGCACGATATTTATGATTCTCACCCTACTAAGGCGAATAAGAATGAGAAATATGGAGCTGGGTCGAATTTTTTTTAAATTTTTTTTTTTCATCAAAAAAACGCTATATCTAAAAAAGCTCAACTCGGATTCGCGGGGACTTTTCACACTTTATCCGCAATGTGTGTCCCGGAAACATATAAAAAAAATCAGCTTTCTCCGATTTTTTTCCTTACTTTCTCATTTTTATGTCTAATGTGCCTGGACTATAAGTTAAACACAGCGTTTTATAACACTCCCTTATATCTAACAATCTGCACATAAATCTATTCCATCCAGCGAGTTTGAAATTTCGACCCTATAATACCCTTGACCAATCAGTTTGCTTGATTCTCATAAACTTAATCATACAAAGTTATCTCCCCTCGTCGTGAGGGTGGGGGTCACGCCCATCATAAAAATCGAAAGTTTCGAGAAGGTGGTCACGTGACCTATCAAATTGAAGGTCTCCACGAGTGGATTAAGAAGATCGTAATTTTAACCCTCGTCGTGGGGTAGGGTCATGACCAGAGCCTAAAAACGACTTCCTTTTTACAAATCCAAGCATGTGAGGTATTAATATGAAGGGCTCGATGAATACATTACAAAAATGACGTTTTTCATTTTATGTGGGGGTGGGGGTCACACCCATCATAAAAATCGAAAGTTTCGAGAAGGTGGTCATGTGACCTATCAAATTGAAGGTCTCTACGAGTGGATTAAGAAGATCGTAATTTTAACCCTCGTCGTGGGGTGGGGTCACGACCAGAACCGAAAAACTACTTCCTTTTTACAAATCCAAGCATGTGAGGTATTAATATGAAGGGCTCGATGAATACTTTACAAAAATGACGTTTTTCAATTTATGTGGGGGTGGGGGTCACGCCCATCCTAAAAATCGAAAGTTTCGAGAAGGTGGTCTCGTGACCTTTCAAATTGAAGGTCTCGACGAGTGGATTAAGAAGATCGTAATTTTAACCCTCGTCGTGGGGTGGGGTCACGACCAGAGCCGAAAAACGTCTTCCTTTTTACAAATCCAGGCATGTGAGGTATTAATATGAAGGGCTCGATGAATACATTACAAAAATGACGTTTTTTCATTTTATGTGGGGGTGTGGGCCACGCCCATCAGAAAAATCGAAGTTTCGAGAAGGTGGTCACGTGACCTATCAAATTGAAGGTCTCGACAAGTGGATTGAGAAGATCATAATTTTAACCCTCGTCGTGGGGTGGGGTCACGACCAGAGCCGAAAAACGTCTTCCTTTTTACAAATCCAGGCATGTGAGGTATTAATACGAAGGGCTCGATGAATACATTACAAAAATGACGTTTTTTCATTTTATGTGGGGTGGGGGTCTCGCCCATCAGAAAAATCGAACGTTTCGAGAAGGTGGTCACGTGACCTATCAAATTGAAGGTCTCGACGAGTGGATTAAGAAGACTGTAATTTTAACCCTCGTCGTGGGGTGGGGTCACGACCAGAGCCGAAAAACGTCGTTCTTTATACAAAGCCAGGCATGTGAGGTACTGATATGAAGGCTCGATGAATACATTACGAAAATGACATTTTTTATTTATGTGGGGGTGGGGTCACGACCAGAGATGAAAAACGTCTTCCTTTTTACAAATCCAAGCATTGAGGTACTGATATGAAGGGCTTGATGAATACATTACAAAAATGACAGTTTCCACCATCGCCGTGGGGATGGGGTTAACACCAATCAGAAAATCAAAAGTTTCGAGAAGATAGTCGTGTGACCTATCAAATTAAAGCTATCGACAAGGATATTATGAAAATCATAATCTTTCCCTTCTTATAACGGTGGAGTTGGGACCATCTTGAAATCGAAAGTATTAAGAAAAGGTAGTTATGGAACATATTAAATTGAAAAAAACAACAAGTTGAATCTGATGCATCATTCATTTTTGATATCTGTGTTAAAAACGTGAAGTTTGTTTTCAAAAATATATGATTGTTATGCAAATTAGAGATGCACTCGCTTATTAACAAGTCACGCCTTAAGATGTTTCCTTCAATAATAACTCTGTTTATTGAACCATAGATTTGTCAATAAAAAAAATTATAAGTTGATCTTCTAACGTTTCAACATATTGAGCATAGCCTGTTTCACCATTTCCGAAAAAGGGTCAATCCAAACTATTTTTTTTTAGGAAACAATGCCCACGTCGAGAAGACATTACAAACTAAACCAGTATAATCTTGACTAAATTCAAATAAAAACCATTTGTCACGTGTTAGAAAAGATTTGTAAACAGTCTAAACGCACGTGTGGAAAAGTTGTTTTGTTTTGTTTTTTACAACAGGAGTTAAAATATTTTAAGATAGGTGGCGTTATATAAATACAGCAACAACAAAAAACAGTGTTTACAATGTGTCAGCATATGACTGAATGAAAATGAGAAAAAGCTCTTTTTCTAACCACTTGATAGCAAAGCATTTCATCAGTTGTCGCGATATTTGATGTCATCCAACAGCAGCCAAGACATTAAGCTTTTTACGTCGACATACCACTTGTCCAAAACAATTCTCTTTTAACCCTAAACGGGTGAAATACATCTCGGTAACGACTCCCTTTTTTTTCTTGATCAGACACAGTTGTTGGTGGAAAGTTGACTGGAGGGTCGTTCAAAACAATTGATCAAATATATCGAACGAAAACGACTCATTTTCTAACTACGATTGTCGCCGTATTCTAATGTCACCACACTAATCATACAATACGATATTGGAACAGCATTACCTCTTGAATATTACAAATTTACGATTTGTATTGTCTTCAACACAAATCGTAAATTCCTTCCCGAATTACCATACCTCTACTATACCGCATCGAATTTGACATCGTCATCATCCCCTTGCTAGATAAACTTGAACTCATCATCCGAATGGTGTTGCGAAGTGAGCCTATAGGGGTTGATTAAGCTCGCAAGCTCGGGTAAGAGCTCGAGCTCTTGAGGTTTTATTTTGAGGATTCAGTGGACTAATGTTTATTCAATGAGCCTGATATCGTTTGGTAAGAAAACACAAAATTCCAGAGCTGGTGAGACCTCACAGAACTGCCAGTTACCATAACGTTTATAGTTCGATCTTATGATCTCTGATCGATAAATTTTCCCTAACATTCCGTAACAATGGTCGATAATAGAAATTAGTATAGAAAATCGTGTGAATTGTTCTCTGAAAATTGCATTCGCTTGTGCAATATTTCTGATTTTTTAGAGATTGCGTTCAGGGTTTAGTTTAAAAAAAAAAAAACCTTGTCAAATGGTTAGGTTCAAGGGAAGTAACTCTGCTAGGTTCAAAGGAAGTAACTCTGTCATCCGTAGGTAGAGGTTTATTATGAGGTCATCAGAGGTCATAATACAGGTTTGGTTCATGGAAGTAACTCCGTTCATCCGTAGGTAGAGGTTTATTACGAGATCACCAAGGGTCGTGATACAGGTTAGGTTCAAGGGAAGTAACTCGGTAACAACCCATCCCAAAGTAGAGGTTTATTATGAGTATATCAGAGGTGATGATACAGTTTAGGTTCAAGGGAAGTAACTTCGTAACAACTCATCCGTCAAACGGTTATGTTTGGGGGAAGTAACTCTGAACACCTCGTCCATAGGTAGAGGTTTATTATGAGGTCCTCAGGAGTCATGATACAGGTTAGGTTCATCAAATGATTAGGTTCAAGGGAAGCAACTATGTAACAACTCATTCATCCAAATAAAATTAAAATTTGATGCACCATACTAAGAAGTGCTTGAAAAAAAACATTTTTAGGTTAGGTTCGAGGGAAGTAACTCTAACATTAGGTTCGAGGACAAAGTAACAGATTCGAGGGAAGTAACTCTGTAACACCGAGGTTTGTTATGAAGTCATCAGGGTAGATTCGAGGGAAGTAACTCTTTATAACAACCCATCTGAGGTTTATGATGAGATCATCAAGGGTTACAATACGGGTTAGGTTCGAGGAAAAAGTAACTCTGAACAAAACAAATAAATATTATAAAGTATAATTCGTTGCGGTTTTTGTTCCTTTTCCGTAAAGAAAAATTATATATATTAAAAAATCGATAATAGAAAAAATCAATAAGACCATACAAAGTTGATTGTCTGTTACTCAAACCATTTTTTCCAAAAAAAGCATTCGGGCGGGCGGTCTTTTTTTTTTTTCTCCCTGAGAGGTTGTTTATGGTAATTCAAACCCTACCCAAACGCTTGGTGGATCACGCAAAATTTCCCAAAATATATTGGTTATTCACCGTAGGGGGTTGATTATAACCCTCAACTCAATTGTCCAACACAAAAAAAAAATATATATATTTCCTGTACATCTCTCTAACCGCCGGCCCCCCTCCCCTCCCCTCCCCTCCCTTCCCTAATCCCTTCCCCTCCCCTTCCCTAATTGGGAACCCGTTTTGTAACCCTTGTAACCCTTGATGATCTCATCATAAACCTCAGATGGGTTGTTATACAGAGTTACTTCCCTCGAATCTACCCTGATGACTTCATAACAAACCTTGGTGTTACAGAGTTACTTCCCTCGAATCTGTTACTTTGTCCTCGAACCTAATGTTAGAGTTACTTCCCTCGAACCTAACCTAAAAATGTTTTTTTCAAGCACTTCTTAGTATGGTGCATCGAATTTTAATTTTGTTTGGATGATTGAGTTGTTACCTAGTTACTTCCCTTGAACCTAATCATTTGATGAACCTAACCTGTATCATGACTTCTGAGGACCTCATAATAAACCTCTACCTATGGACGAGGTGTTACAGAGTTACTTCCCTCAAACATAACCGTTTGACGGATGAGTTGTTACGAAGTTACTTCCCTTGAACCTAACCTGTATCATCACCTCTGATATACTCATAATAAACCTCTACTTTGGGATGGGTTGTTACCGAGTTACTTCACTTGAACCTAACCTGTATCACGACCCTTGATGATCTCATAATAAACCTCTACCTACGGATGAACGGAGTTACTTCCATGAACCAAACCTGTATTATGACCTCTGATGACCTCATAATAAACCTCTACCTACGGATGACAGAGTTACTTCCTTTGAACCTAGCAGGGTTACTTCCCTTGAATCTAACCATTTGACAAGTTTTTTTTTTTTAAACTAAACCCTGAACGCAATCTGTAAAAAATCAGAAATATTGCACAAGCGAATGCAATTTTCAGAGAACAATTCACACGATTTTCTATACTAATTTCTATTATCGACCATTGTTACGGAATGTTAGGGAAAATTTATCGATCAGAGATCGTAAGATCGGACTATAAACGTTATGATAACTGGCAGTTCTGTGAGGTCTCACCAGCTCTGGAATTTTGTGTTTCCTTACCAAACGATATCAGGCTCATTGAATAAACATGAGTCCACTGAATCCTCAAAATAAAACCTCAAGAGCTCGAGCTCTTACCCAAGCTTGCGAGCTTAATCAACCCCTATAGGCTCACTTCGCAACACCATTCGGATGATGAGTTCAAGTTTATCTAGCAAGGGGATGATGACGATGTCAAATTCGATGCGGTATAGTATAAGTATGGTGATGCGGGAAGGAATTTACGATTTGTGTTGAACACAATACAAATCGTAAATTTGTAATATTCAAGAGGTAGTGCAGTTCCAATATCGTATTGTATGATTAATGTGGTGACGTTAGAATACGGCAACAATCGTAGTTAGAAAATGAGTCGTTTTCGTTCGATATATTTGATCAATTGTTTTGAACGACCCTCCATTCAACTTTCCACCAACAACTGTGTCTGATCAAGAAAAAAAGGGAGTCGTTACCGAGATGTATTTCACCCGTTTAGGGTTGGCTGGTGTTGGATGACATCAAATATCGCGACAACTGATGTAATGCTTCGCTATCAAGTGGTTAGAAAAAGAGCTTTTTCTCATTTTCATTCAGTCATACGCTGACACATTGTAAACACTGTTTTTTTGTTGTTGCTGTATTTATATAATGCCACCTATCTTAAAATATTTTAACTCCTGTTGTAAAAAACAAAACAAAACAACTTTTCCACACATGCGTTTAGACTGTTTACAAATCTTTTCTAACACGTGACAAATGGTTTTTATTTGAATTTAGTCAAGATTATACTGGTTTTGTTTGTAATGTCTTCTCGACGTGGGCATTGTTTCCTAAAAAAAATAGTTTGGATTGACCCCTTTTTCGGAAATGGGGAAATAGGCTATCCTCAATATGTAGAAACGTTAGAAGATCAACTTATATTTTTTTTTATTGACAAATCTATGGTTCAGTAAACAGAGTTATTATTGAAGGAAGCATCTTAAGGCGTGACTTGTTAATATGCGAGTGCATCTCTAATTTGCATAACAAGCATATATTTTTGAAAACATACTTCACGTTTTTAACACAGATATCAAAAATGAATGATGCATCAGATTCAACTTGTTGTTTTTTTTTCAATTTAATATGTTCCATAACTACCTTTTCTTAATACTTTCGATTTCAAGATGGTCCCAACTCCACCGTTATAAGAAGGGAAAGATTATGATTTTCATAATATCCTTGTCGATAGCTTTAATTTGATAAGTCACATGACTATCTTCTCGAAACTTTTGATTTTCTGATCGGTGTTAACCCCATCCCCACGGCGATGGTGGAAAATGTCATTTTTGTAATGTATTCATCAAGCCCTTCATATCAGTACCTCAATGCTTGGATTTGTAAAAAGGAAGACGTTTTTCGTCTCTGGTCGTGACCCCACCCCCACATAAATGAAAAATGTCATTTTCGTAATGTATTCATCGAGCCTTCATATCAGTACCTCACATGCCTGGCTTTGTGAAAAGAACGATGTTTTTCGGCTCTGGTCGTGACCCCTCCCCACGACGGGGGTTAAAATTACGATCTTCTTAATCCACTCGTAGAGACCTTCAATTTGATAGGTCACGAGAAACTTTCGATTTTTATGATGGGCGTGACCCCCATCACCACATAAAATGAAAAACGTCATTTTTGTAATGTATTCATCGAGCCCTTCATATTAATACCTCACATGCTTGGATTTGTAAAAAGGAAGTCGTTTTTCGGCTCTGGTCGTCACCCTACCCCACGACGAGGGTTAAAATTACGATCTTCTTAATCCACTCGTAGAGACCTTCACTTTGATAGGTCACGTGACCACCTTCTCGAAACTTTCGATTTTTATGATGGGCATGATCCCCACCCTCACGACGAGGGGAGATAACTTTGTATGATTAAGTTTATGAGAATCAAGCAATCTGATTGGTTAATTAGTGTTAGGAACGTGAAGAGATTGGGTGATTACTTATTTCAAGCTCTTCGAGCTTTTGGTTTTTGGTATACATCGCTCTAGCCATTATATCCACGTTATTAAACGATCAGGTGGCAACGAACGTCACGATACCCTCACTATTTTTCATTTGTTTTTTTTTTGTTCCCATAACAGAAATCCGCACTAGTTCAACTACACTTTACACTCAGTTGCGCCGTAGGTTATGAGAATCAAGCAATCTGATTGGTTTATTAGCGGAGAATCAAGCAATCTGATTGGTTAATTAGCTGAGTTTGGAAAATCCCACTATGGGTATTCCCCCACTATGGGTATTTCCCCACTTACATCAGAAATGGGAAAATCCCCGCCTCAAAAGCCGTTTGCGGATTCTGGACCACTTGTCCAGAATCCGCAAACCGTTTTTTGATGCTGGTCCAAAATCCGCAAAGCGTTTTTTGCTCGCGTTCACCAACGATGGATCGATGGTCTGATCCGCGATGGGACCGTCGACAAAAATTTTTAAGTAAAAAAAAAAAGTGAAAAATGTACAATTTCATACATTTTTCACTTTTTTTGAAAACGTGTACATTCGACACGTTCACCAACGGGTATTTGAACGTTAAAAGTGCGATCTCGGAGTCTCAAAATAACAGCGGATTCTGGGACACCCGACATTTTTGTGAACAAGCGTGCGATTTAACACTGAATCCCACGTTGGTAAACGTCCGTGTACGTGTACGGTACATGTACAAAGTGGTCTTGAATCCGCAATTATCACCTACTATCACTCATTATTTTTTTAAAAATTATTTCCACGCATTCACTGTTTGTTCAAAGGATCTGGTTCGATCAGTAGACTCACCACGGAACTGGCGGCTTCGGGATTATTGGTTTTCGTAGCGAAATTAATCCTGTCTCTGGCGTTCACTTTGAGAGGCATGCCGAACGTGCTAACATTCGCCTGTTGATTCTCAGTCTTTTCGACGCTGTATTTCTTATCGCTCTCTACTCCATTCACCATGAGATTGACAACCGCTCTGTTATTCAAATCTGAGGAAGCCAGAGCCATTCGAATGATTTCACCTCCCAACGGCATGGGATATCCCACATGACCATGTTTCAAGCCGCTAGCTCCGTTTCCGAAAGACCACTTGGTTTTTCCCTCCTCTAACGTGCCGACCTCCTCGGCCCACAGGGTGATCAATTTTCTAGCATATTTGAGTCTTTCCACCACCGAAATCAGGGTGCAGGCGTCCGTCATGTTCACGGGATCCGGTAGATTCGTGAGCGCGTGTCCGCCCATGTCTAGTTTACCTTCCATGATGTCGCCCTTTCTCCAGACCGAGTTGTCGTCCATGTACTTTCTGCTGACTGTGCTGGAATCGAATTCGGGATCGTGATTGAGTCCGAATAAATTCTCACCATTCATGTTGATACCACCCTCCATGGTTCCACCAGATTGTTTGTTCAGGTAGAGATCGTCCACTTGCGATTCTACGTATTCTTGTGATCGTATCACGGCAGAAACTACGTAGCCCTTGTTGACTGCGGTTGAGTCCGCATCCGTGTCGTCGACCTTCGACAGATTCAATATCTTGTTGAATCCCGCATTCAGATCCGATTTCATTTCTCGGCCGTCAGACTTTCTCTGTTCCAGATCTACGTAGTGTTTGGTCGCCACGTCCTTGGGATTCATGGGAGTGGCCACTTTCGTTATCTTGTTAGAATTGGCATTCAATTCTGAGTGCATCGTTTTCTGAACGTATCTATTTCTCAGATGTTCGCTGAATCGCACATGAGAGTCGTCCGCGTATTTCTTAGTCGCGGCATCGGTGGGATCTAGAGGATTTGGGACGTTCACCAAACGTTTAGATTTCAGATCGAGATCGTCGGTCATGGCTTTATGATTCGTTCGAAATCCGCGTTCCCCCTGTCGACGTATTTTTCAGTCGCAGCATCTCCACGATCTATCGGCTCGGGAAGATTGTAGAGCTTCTTATTGTTCATGTTCAAAGGTTCCTCTCGAGGTTAGTATCTCCAAACGTAACGTTCGTCCAAGTTGGCAACGTCGTAACCATCGTCAACTTCGAGCATCTTCCTCTTCTTTTTTAGGTTGACTTTTTCGTCGTCACTTCTACCAAATTTATCGACTGGCATGTTGTTTTGAGATTTTTGTTTTAAAAAAAATATATTTCAAATGCAGTTTATTAAAAAATGAATTATTTCACTTATTTTATTTTTCGTTTTTATTCGATTAAATTTTTTAAAATAATTTTTTACCTTTACATACTATAAAAAAAAATATCTCTCTAATGTAAATCATTGAGAATGTCTTGAAACTGATCTCTTTCAGACCATCTCTTGAGAACATAGAGACATAAGTGACCGCAAAACACTTGATCTGGTGATTGCACTCGTTCTGTGTTGTAACGAACCATCGATTTGTTGAAATAGTTCTTTATTTCTTTCGGCGGTGAGATTCCGTAGCTGTCGAAATAATAATTCTTCTTCCCATTCTTGAACCACGCCACCCAGTAAGTGCCTTCAAGCGATAAATCGTCTAGATTTAAAATTCCGCATTCCGATTGTCGAGGTCTTCTCTTCGGCAAGGCATCTCTGGAAAACACGCCTAGAAAATCTTTGATTTTCAAATCCTTCGCCGCATTCGACAGATCGATGTTGGATAGGGGTTCGTTAGGTAAGACGACACCTTCTATAGATATCTCTATTTTGTTATTCATAAATGTGTATATTTTTTTTAAAATTTATTTATTTTATTATAATTCACTAAAATGACATTATTTTTTATTTTTTTATTTTTCTTTTTAAACTAACTCTCTCGATGTCTCTATCGATTTCCATAATCTTGAATCCGTCTAATTCCTCTTGATTTTCTGGAATCCTATCATCCTTAATCATATCTGGAATCCTATCATCCACAATCATATCTGAAATCCTATCATCTAAAATTAGATAAAAAATCCAATGTCCGCGTGCCGAAGTGCTTATTTTATCGTCTAACATGAATCTCTTATCATCGTCGGCCGTCAGCGAAATCTTGTTGACAGTTTCGGTATACAAGTCGTGATTTTCGCTTCAAATCGATTTCATAGTCTTATACACTGGACCACTTCCTAACAGACAATCTTTATACTCTTGGAAAGAGATGTTTTTCTTCACCACGCACGCTTTAACCCCTTTACACTTCTTGATCTCTTCATCTTCTAGACGATAAGCATACAGTTTGGGTCTCAAGCCCACGAATTCGAGGATTTGTTTACCACCGCTCTCGTCCTTAAATTTACCTAACACCTTCTTGTTGTCGTTCGATTGAATGTTGGACGGGTGATCGATGGGATAATTGCTCGTGTCGAACCACGTCCGGAGATATATCTTGGTAGACATCTTTCGTCTCCATCTCGTAAACTAAACTGTCCGTGTCAGTGAACAGTAGTTTGGCTTTATCACGAAATTTTCGTTTGATGTAATCGTAGTGAAACTCGTACATCAATCGCTTGCTGATATCTAAGATGATCGGTCCGAGATAATACAGTTTGTCGAACTTCAGGTGCGTCTTTTGCATGTGAACGGCAACTAGATTTTTGTCGAATATGGTTCGATGTTTGTAATTGGGTTTCGCCACTAATTTTTTTGCTCTTTTCTCAGACGTGACGAGTCGAACGTCGGTTCTCTTCCTGATGTGTTCCATCGATTTACCGTACACGCAGTTGTTCATGAGTTTGAAGAAATCTTTTTCGAAATCGTTCTTGGCTCGAATTCTGAGATTCGTGTTGAGATTGATGTATTTTTTCATCCAAGACTCTTCATTGAATCGAATGATGCGACGTATGTTGACTAATTTCATCCCGTAATCGACGTATTGTTTCAAATTCTCACTGTAGACGACGTAGTTACGTTTGTTAGATAAATTGGGAATGAGTTTTTCCTCGTCTTCTTCGTTCGGTTCCATTCGTTCGGGAACCAGCGGATAATCGTTGTGTAGATCGTGTAATTCTTCCGGATAGTTCAAATCAACTTCTAAAATGCAAGGATAGTCTCTCCATTTTTGCATCTCTTCCTGTCCCGTTACCCATTCGAAATTTCCAATCGGTAAAAGATGACTCATAGCCCAACCGTACAGATTATTAGCGTCCCAATACTGTATGTATTTATTCGATAGTTTCGAATCGAAACCTTCTTTCATGTAGGGATTGCTAGCTTCAGAATATCTGTGGGAGACCATCGAGACGCCACCTCTCGTAGCCCTTTCGAACATGAGCAACATGTCCACGTCAGATAATAATTCCAATTGGACTTCGGTGGTCTTCAACAGAGCGTCCCACGCCAGACCGGGCGCGGTGAAATACCAAGCAGGATCCAGATCGTAATTTCGACGACAGACGTCTCGAAAATTTTCGAACACGTCTGCCAAGAGCAGAACGTCGGTCTTCAAATAGAGATCGTGATAATCTCTCATGGTTTTCATATCGAATGATTTCCACACGTTTTTGGCGTGATCGTAATTCTCGTCGAAAATGTTGGATTCATATAATTTTGAATAAAAATCGTGGGAGGTGCCGAGATTTTTCACGAACAGATGACTATCGTAACCTGAGAGATTGTGAAATATCACCGGATAGAAAACGGCGTCATGATATTTTAAATTACACTTGCTGTGAACCGGACCGCGATACACACCCGTGTAATGATCGTGGTCTCTGACCTTCTTATTTTCCTCCGAATTCTCGTCGAATGACTGTCTGCATATGTGACATTCGGTGGCTCTGTTATTTTCGTCCTGCTGCTCTCGCGTGATGATCATTTTCGCCGGAGTTTTGAATTTGTCGTATAACATTTGAATTTTCGATTCTAACTCTTCCACGTACCTTTGAGCCACGTCGTCGTCTTCGCACTGTTTCGTGTAGGTGAAGGGACCCATGTCATGTTGTGAATCGAAAGCACATTTCACGTAAATGCAATAACCCGAAGGCGGGTGTTTTTGATATCTTTCGACGTAACTTTCAAGAGCGTTGGCAGGAACTCATTTTCACGGTGAAACATTCGCAATCGGCTAACACGACGAATGGTACTTTTAACCTTCTATTGCGATTTTCAAACTTCACGATGGTGTTGGGTTTGGGCATTTCAATGGTGACACCTTGATTTTCATTGCAATATTCCTGATGTTTCGCTAACGATTTTTCGCTGCAAAACGCGTTCATGCAGTTGCAACTTAAACATATCTTTCCTTTATGTTTATTATTTTGTCTCGACAGTAACCGGCTCGGATGTTTAACCCAACAATAATGATGATTGTCACCATTCGAAATCAATAATAAAATAATCATCTTTTCTCTTTCGAGATACGAAGTCTGTCTGAGAGGATAGATTGTTCGTTTTTCATCATCGTATCCCAAGACATTCACCGCTAGGGTGGGATTTTGAGCCTCGAAACGTTCGATGTGTTTTAACTGCGTTGGAAAAGTCACTCCGGTCCAATCGAGATTTTTAGAAGTCTCCTCGTAACAAGAAACTCTATCGGAGTGCATTTTGACAGGGTATAAAGTGGAAGTGACTGCCCATTTAAAACACTGATCATCTTTATTTCTCACATTGACCACGGAGTGTTTTTTAGCTAAGAAATACTGTAATTCCACGTAGGAAGACCCTTTCAACGAATCGTTTTTAGTTATATGAATTTCGAGTTTCAACACCTCATCGAACGTCCAATTACTACCTTCATGTTGATAATTTGCGAGAGATGTCAACATCTTGTCTTTCATCTTTTCGAAAACATCCGATAAATCTGAACCTCAAAGTACGGGTTCGACGTTAGATTTGAAATATGCATTTTTCACGATGCTCTCGCCAGACTTCACATCGATTTTATTCATCACGCAATGGAGTATCATCTTAATTTTTTGTCCCACGTTCATGTGTTCACGAAACAAATCCAATACTTTTTTCTTCACCCGTTCCATAAACAATTTCGGATCGATTTTCTTGAACGAGGGAACCATGTCAAAAAAGTTTTAAAAACTCCTTTGATCGCACTCTCTCGTTCTATGGGCTTCGATTGGAATAGTTCTGTGACGAGTCGTGCTACATATTCTTCTCCTTTCCTTTCATCGATTGCTCGTTGAATTTCGCTCGATATATCTCGTTTGTCTAGAATCTGAAGTGCATCACTCGTTTTCGTTTTAGTTTTTCTTTTCTTTTCTTTTGAAACTTGAAGTTGTTCAATGGCTTTTCGTTTAGTCGTCTTCTTATTTTTCACAATCGAAACGTTTTTGGTTTTTTTCGACGTCGGCATTTCGATTCCGTTTACTATCTTTTTCTTCTTCTCATTTTTCACAACCGATGCATTTTTTGACGTTGTTGCTATCGACATTTCATTTGCCTTTCCATCGTTTCACAAATATTCCTGTATGACTTCAATTTTTTTGATTTAGTTCTATGATTTCGGAAATGTGGAATTTTTAATAGTTTACAAATCTCGTTTAACTGAGGTACGGTTTTCTCATTTAAATTTTCCATTTTTTTGTTTGTTTGCTCCATTTGTAAGAATATTTTTTTTTTCGAATTTTGTATTTAAATAATTTGTTAAAAAAGTTTGTTTTTTTTTTTACTCTTTATATATATAAAAAAAGTTGGTTTTTATTAATTTTAATTTTCTTTAATGTAAAAATTTTTTTTTTGATGAAATTAATCATTTTTTTATGTTCCTTAACGTGAAAAAAAATTGAATTAATACGAGAAAAAAAGGATGTTAAAATTTAACTTTTTATTTATATATAAAGAGAAAAAAACTTATACAAAAAAAAATTTTTACATTAAAGAAAATTAAAATTAAAAAAAAACAAAACTTTTTTTATATATATAAAGAGTAAAAACAAACAAACAAACTTTTTTAACAAATTATTTAAATACAAAATTTAAAATATATATTATTTGCAAGAATTCATAAAACAAAAAAACTAAATAATCAATCATGACAACAACACCTAAAAGATGCGAATTGAAATTGAAACGAGTCGAAACGTATAAGAAATTCGGTTATAAAATCTATAGATTACAACGACACGACTCCATCGAAATGAATGAGGTCGAGACGAAGGGCTTAGAGCATAAACATGACAAATATAGCATGCCTTTGAAATTGGACGAAGCCATGCTCGATTTGTTTTACGAGTACCAAAGCGATCTGCAGAATATCATCGTCGCCAAAGACAGAGAATTCGACAAGGACGATTTATCATTGTTCTATGGAAGTTACATATATCCAAAAATCTCACTCGAACTCGTGGACAAATCGGGTGGTGAGAGCGCATTCACCGATGTAAAAAACTTAAAAAAGTAAAGATAAACATTCAACACATTTTCGAAAAAGGAGAAAACACGAGTGTCAACATGGTAATAACGGACTTGGAAATATAAACAATAAAGAGATTGTTTTTAGCGAAGAAGAAGGAAAAAAAAAGTAATGAGATCATCTTTAGATCTCATTACTTTTTTTTTGTTTTTCTTCTTCACTATTGCCCATATATTATAATAAAGTTTCCTTTTTTCTCAGATTTCAGCGTTGATTCTTCTTTTCTTTTTTTTTTTTTTTTGTGATATGCTACGTTTTTATAAGAATACATTTGTTTATCCGAATTATAATTATGAACGAATGTTGTGCATCTCTCGGTAACACTCGCATCATTACCATTCTCTTCAGAAGATAGTGGTAACAGTGGAAAACGTCTCATTCTTTTAAACTTCAACCGCATATCCCGATCTTTATTTAACTCTTTTATCAGTTCTTTCCTAAGATATCCATCATTAGCGTCTAATCGCTTTTACCACATCTTTTTCACACTCTATCTCGCGATATTCATCATTATCGTCTAATTGTTTTTCCACCTTTTTATCCATTTTGTATTATTTTATACTTTCTATGATTTATATTTTATATTTATATAATTATATAATTTTTTTACATTATAATAACATATTCAAAATCGGTATATTCTTAAATGGTGAATTCTCACCAAACAACAAACCCTTGCCGAGTCGCTCAACGTTCCGTCCACTCTTCAGATAGAGACCGTTTCCACTCAAAGAGTTGTCACCTCTAACGGGTTCTAGATACAATCCTTTACCGCTGTCATCTACATGGACGTGACACACGGCTCCTCCCTTCTTCAAAAACAGTCCGCTGCCACCCATTAATTTCTCAACTGCCAACCTCGCAAGTCCCTTGAGAGCTCCCACGCCGAGAGTCTTTCTGAGAAAGGGTAATGCTTTTGCGGCAAAGGGTAATGCTTTTGCGGCGATTCCTGCCATTCTCAAATTGTATCTCAACTGAGCGGGACTCAATCTCACCGTCAACCCTCTTCCATCACGAATCACTTTCTCCATCCTTTTGATTTGACTTCTGGTCCAGGGGATCGAATCCTGACAGCCACTCGTCAGATCTTCGTGAGTGAATTTGAATCTCACTGCCTCGCCTCGAGTTGTTAACGCTCTCTTAAGTTTCTTCCTCTGTCCTGCGGATATGTTCACGTTTTTAACCACGTATTGTGTCATAATTCTTTTTTTAAAATATATTTTCTTCAATTGTTTTTTTGTTTTAATGATAATTATATATTAAATAATTTTTGAAAAATTAATATTGCGTTTATTTTATTTTTGTTATTTATATATATATACACAATATTTTTTTTTTTTGCTTTTATATTTCTCTTATGTGAAATCGTCTCATCACCCTCTCTCAGCGAAGATCTAACAGTTCACCATTTTGATCCGTCAACATGGTTTTGAGACTATACAACGTGTCTAAAATCACTGGTAGATAAACTAAATTTCGAGGTCGTTCCATGATCTTATAACCCGGCGACACGTTTGGAAAGAAGGAATAGATTGTCGGTTGAGTTCTACCATTTACGTAGCTTCCAGCAATCACATCCACGTTCACCAGAATGCTATTGACTGCGAGAATGTCGACCGTATTTGCAGATGCCGCATGGCCTCGATACATCTTTCGATCGAATCCTAGCATCTTGCCTATAGAATCGTCCATGTTGAAATCCACTCGAAAATTATCTTCCAAATCCAACATTGTCTATAAGGTATTAGGATTGGGAGCGAGTCTGATCTTGTTGCTCCCCTTTCCATCCGTCTTCATTCGCGTCTGAATGTAATTGTTCAAATCGTCTATGTCGTAACTTCCTTTGGGAATTCGAATCTCCAACCAATCCACTCCGTCGGAATACTTAAACAAGTTATTCTTTTCGGTGACGTTGGGAAAGGAATAATAAGTCTCCAGATTCACCAACGCCATCTCGTATCTTTTCTCTCTATTCAATTCGATGGAAGGTTCGAATTTTGTCGTGAATCGAGTCGAATCGCCACTCACCACGATTTGAATGGATTGTTTTGCAGCCGTATTCTCGGCTATCCATTCTAACAATTCTCCTTGTTTGAACATTATATTTAATTTTATTTTTATATTTTCAAAAACTAATTATTTGAAGATTTATTATTTTCTAATTTTTTTTTTATTTTTACGTTTTATCTTATTATCATCAGAAACATAAAACTTGTCGAAACCGCACCGATATTTCCCACGATTAAATTCGCTTGTCAAATTGATCACGACGAAATTGTAAAGTCCTCCATCCCAAACCCTCTTACAGAATCTCCTGAATTCCGCCGCCCTTATGTCATTTGCGACGTGATCGCTGTAGATGTGATTGAGATCTTGGCGAAAGAGACATAGAAAATTAGCGTTCTCCCTTATCGTCTGTCTGAGCAATCGAAAATAATTCTGTGACAGATAGAAACAGTCCACGTTGCTGTGACAAACCCTAACGTAATACGATTCGCATCGGTTCTGTCTCTCCAAAAGCAGATCGTCGAAAATCATGAGATTCTTATCTTCCGATTTCAATTCTCCAGGATCCGGAACGTCGCTAGCGTTCTCATAAAATCGACACTCAACGTTCGAAGATGCATTTCTCTTCATCAATTCCATCGCCGCATCGTCCAAAATGGTCAAAAGAGAAGCTTCACTTTTGTTGAATTCGTCCCTACTGTCAAAGATTCTGGCTATGCTGTCCTTGGGCAATCTACGATCCATGCATTCTCAAAGTGGCTTTCTTACCAGCATCCAAAGCCGTCTTCTTACCGACCTCAAACGTGGTCGATGCGAGTTTTTTACCTGCATCACTCGTGAACGCTCGCATTATAGAATCGACGATGCCAGAACCGCCTTGAACGTAAGTTCTAACGTATCCCCAGTTCTTTATCACCAACATATTTTATAATATATATTTTGTTTTCACTGGTAAATCGTTTGTTGTTTAAATATTTTTATTATTCTAGTGTAAAATTTACTGTTTTTATTTCATATATTTTTGTTTGTTTGTTTGTTTCTCTCTACTTATTATATATATCAATCCTTCAATTCGTTCCTCAGCCTTTTATAATGGTTTTTATTCAAAACCTTCTGTCTTAACAATTCATCGCATATGCTAACTATCTCATTATCTAATCCTGTGTTACCAGCATGTCTACTTGCCATCAACAATCTCAATCTCTGAAACAGAGCGTCAGAATCGCTCGGAAGAAAAGTGGTTCTCACTCCTTTCCTGGTTCTCGACTCGTCATACTTCTTATTCATATCCCATATGGGTTTCACCACCTTCGTCCACTTGTAACCTCTGCTGGCTTTGGGTCTCGTTTCTTCGGCATCGTTATTTCTCTTCATGGCATTGGTCTGAACAAGAATGTCACCGTAATTGTCGAAATCCTGTTCCGTGTAATCTCCAGGCTTGTCGGAAAGGAGCAATGAGCGCAGTCCATCAGTTATTTTATACTTATTCGAACCGACGATTAAATTATCATCATCCTTTCGCACTTCTGTGTCGCCCACAAAAATTCTACCGTCCGAATCCTCGCGAATTCCAAACAACAGATCTCTCTAATCATAATCCTCGGACGACGCGATGGTATCAGTGGTGATAGTTCAAGCTGTATCGTCACTTTCGTTCACGTCGGTTTCGATTCTCACAGGAACGTAATCCGGTGTAGATTGAAAGGAAATCTGGTTTGTAAAACTACCGGCCAGCGAACCCATTCTCAAAGAACCCTCTTTTATGGGTCTCAATTCGTCAACTATCTCCTTCTTGCTTCGCTCTTGACCCTCCATCAGGGGTTTAAATATTTTTGTGGTCTCGCGTTTGAGTTCCATCTCTCCAAGAGGTCTGCTTCTGTCAGCCGATTGAATGCTCTTTTTGACACGTTCATATTCATTTAAAAGCTGATCTCGGCGTTTAGCATCCATCTGTAAAAACATTTCTTTTTTCATTTTTAAATTGTTAATATTTCCTTTGAGTATGCTAATAATGTGAGTTATTTATTATTTTCAAAATTAAATGTATAATTATTTTTATGTTTTAAGAAAATAAAATCTTCTGTCTTTAATATAATAACTAAAAACCAATTGAGAAAAAAAAAACATTTACAAAAATAAACCTCTCTTTTGCTCTCGAAAGTGTTAAATCGTAACCGTGTTTATTCTCACCATAAAGGAAAACTCGAATAATCAAAAATCACAAATAAACACATCAGTAATGTAACGCTTTTCAAAAAACGCATTTAAATCATATCAATTAATCTTTTGAACTGTTTCCGCTTTCATCCATAGAATAGCTTTTCGGTTAAACTATTTAACTGACAATTGACACTCATTTGAATAAAAACCCGAGACCGTCCCAAACGCGATGCGGGTTCAGTACCACCTTTTTTCCATGTACCGTACATAAGTCAATTTCTGATGTAGAATCCGCAAATGGGTTTCCCTGAACACCTCCATAGGATTCAGTGTTAAAATCGTGTACAGATACAGATGGTCCAGAATCCGCAAACCACTTTTTGATGCTGGTACAGAATCCGCAACACGTTTTTTGCTCATGATTTTAACACTGAATCCTATGGGGAAAACCCATTTGCGGATTCTAGACCAGACAATCGACCTCATTTTTCTTAAAATTTCATACATTTTTTCACTCTTGAGCAACGTGTATATAGAATCCAGTGGTATAGAATCCGCTTGCGGATTCTGTACCACCATAAAAAACGACATTTTCATGTACTTGTACACGATTTTAACACTAAATCCTATGGAGGTGTACATCGATGTACGTGTACATGTACAAAATCGTGTACAAGTGGTTCAGAATCCGCCTTTTATACCTACTCGCGAGACCACAAAAATATTTAAACCCGTGACGGAGGTTCAAGAGCGAAGCAAGAAGGAGATCGTTGACGAATTGAGACCCATAAAAGAGGGTTCTTTGAGAATGGGTTCATTGCCCGGTAGTTTTACAAACCAGATTTCCTTTCAATCTACACCAGATTACGTTCCCGTGAGAATCGAAACCGACGTGAATGAAAGTGACGATACAGCTTCGACTATCACCACTGATAGCGTCGCGTCGTCCGAGGATTATGGTAAGAGAGATCTGTTGTTTGGAATTCGTGAGGATTCGGATGATAGAATTTTTGTGGGCGACACAGAAGTGCGAAAGGATGATGATAATTTAATCGTCGGTTCGAATAAGTATAAAATAACTGATGGACTGCGCTCCTTGCTCCTTTCCGACAAGCCTGGAGATTACACGGAACAGGATTTCGACAATTGCGGTGACATTCTGGTTCAGACCAACGCCATGAAGAGAAATAACGATGCCGAAGAAACGAAACCCAAAGCCAGCAGAGGTTACAAGTGGACGAAGGTGGTGAAACCCATATGGGATATGAATAAGAAGTATGACGAGTCGAGAAACAGGAAAGGAGTGAGAACCACTTTTCTTCCGAACGATTCTGACGCTCTGTTTCAGAGATTGAGATTGTTGATGGCAAGTAGACATGCTGGTAACACAGGATTAGATAATGAGATAGTTAGCATATGCGATGAATTGTTAAGACAGAAGGTTTTGAATAAAAACCATTATAAAAGGCTGATGAACGAATTGAAGGATTGATATATATATAACAAGTAGAGAGAAACAAACAAACAAACAAAAATATATCAAATAAAAACAGTAAATTTTACACTAGAATAATAAAAATATTTAAACAACAAACGATTTACCAGTGAAAACAAAATATATATTATAAAATAAAATATGTTGGTGACAAAGAACAGGGGATAAGTTAGAACTTACGTTCAAGGCGGTTCTGGCATCGTCGATTCTATAATGCGAGCATTCACGAGTGATGCAGGTAGAAAACTCGCATCGACCGTGTTTGAGGTCGGTAAGAAGACGGCTTTGGATGCTGGTAAGAAAACTGCTTCTGAAGCCAGTGGTACGATAGCTTCTGTGGCTGGCAAGAGGGCAGCCGACATGTTGATCGACAAGTTGATCAGTCCACCGGCAAAGCGAGCTATGTTAGAGCGAATGCCGAAAAGTTGGAAAGATTTTAAGGATGCTGTGGTACCCATACAAGATTTAGCCAAAATGACGAGTGGATCTGGATTGAAGAGAACTTGCGACGGTGTAATATAAATAAATAATAATATTAAAAACTGAGTTTCAAAAAAAACATAAAAAATTGTGTTTGAAAAATCTAAAATAATAAAAAAAAAATAAACAAAGATGAACGACGCCGCGACTAAGAGATCGAATAATGAGTTCTTTCCCAAAAGAATAAGAGGCTTGAAAGTGGGCAAATCGAATTGTGGAAAGACCAATCTGTTGATGAATCTGTTGTCGCGACCCGACTGGTTGGATTACGACAGATTGTTTGTGTTTGGCAAGAGCTTGTTTCAACCCGAATACAGATTGCTTCGAGAGTGCATGGATCGTAAATTGCCCAAGGACGTCATAGCCAGAATCTTTGACAGTAGGGAGGAATTCGACAAAAGTGAAGCTTCTCTTTCGACCATTTTGGGCGGTGCGGCGATGGAATTGATGAAGAGAAATGCATCTTCGAACGTCGAGTGTCGATTTTATGAGAATGTTAGCGACGTTCCGGATCCTAGAGAATTGAAATCGGAAGATAAGAATCTCATGATTTTCGACGATCTGCTTTTGGAGAGACAGAACCGATGCGAATTGTATTACGTTAGGGGTCGTCACAGCAACGTGGACTGTTTCTATCTGTCACAGAATTATTTTCGATTGCCCAAACAGATGATAAGGGAGAATGCTAATTTTCTATGTCTCTTTCGCCAAGATCTCAAGAATCTCGATCACATCAACAGCGATCACGTCGCAAACGACATGAGCGCGGCAGAATTCAGGAGATTCTGTAAGAGGGTTTGGGATGGAGGACTTTACAATTTCGTCATGATCGATTTGACAAGCGAATTTAATCGCGGGAAATATCGGTGCGGATTCGACAAGTTTTAAGTTTCTGATGATAATAAGATAGAGCGTGAAAATAAAAAAAAAAATTAGAAAATAATAAATCTTCAAATAATTAGTTTTTGAAAAATTAAAAATGAAATTAAATATAATGTTCGAACAAGGAGAATTGTTAGAACGGATAGCCGAGAATACGGCTGCAAAATAATCCATTCAAATCGTGGTGAGTGGCGATTCAATTCGATTCGCGACGAAATTCGAACCTTCCATTGAATTGAATAGAGAGAAAAGATACGAGATGGCGTTGGTGAATCTGGAGACTTATTATTCCTTTCACAACGTCACCGAAAAGAATAACTCGTTTAAGTATTCCGACGGAGTGAACTGGTTGGAGATTCGAATTCCCAAAGGAAGTTACGACATAGACGATTTGAACAATTACCTTCAGACGTGAATGAAGACGGATGGAAAGGGAAGCAACAAGATCAGACTCGCTCCCAATCCTAATACCTTACAGACGATGTTGGATTTGGAAGATAATTTTCGAGTGGATTTCAATACGGACGATTCTATAGGCAAGATGCTGGGATTCGATCGAAAGATGTATCGAGGCCACGCGGCATCTGAAAATACGGTCGACATTCTCGCAGTCAATAGCATTCTGGTGAACATGGATGTGATTGCTGGAAGCTACGTGAATGGTAGCGCTCAACCGACGATCTATTCCTTCTTTCCAAACGTATCGCCAGGTTATAAGATCGTGGAATGACCTCGAAATTTAGTTTATCTGCCAGTGATTTTAGACACGTTGTATAGTCTCAAAACCACGTTGACGGATCAAAATGGTGAACTGTTAGATCTTCGCGGAGAGAGGGCGACGATACGATTTCACATAAGAGAAACATAAAAGCAAAAAAAAAAAATATTGTGTATATATATAAATAACAAAAATAAAATAAACGCAATATTAATTTTACAAAAATTATTTAATATATATAATTTGTCATTAAAACAAAAAAAAACAATTGAAGAAAATATATTTTAAAAAAAGAATTATGACACAATACGTGGTTAAAAACGTGAACATATCTGCAGGACAGAGGAAGAAACTTAAAAGAGCGTTAACAACTCGAGGCGAGGCGGTGAGATTCAAATTCACTCACGAATATCTGACGAGTGGCGGTCAGGATTCGATCGCCTGGACCAGAAGTCAAATCAAAAGGATGGAGCAAGCGATTCGTGATGGAAGAGGGTTGACGGTGAGATTGAGTCCCGCTCAATTGAGATACAATTTGAGAATGAAAGACGGTTTCTTACCGCTATTGGCAGGAATCGCCACAAAAGCATTACCCTTCGCCGCAAAGGCATTACCCTTTCTCGGAAAGACTCTCGGCGTGGGAGCTCTCACGGGACTCGCGAGTTCGGCAGTTGAGAAATTAATGGGTGGCAGTGGACTGTTTTTGAAGAAGGGAGGAGCCGTGTGTCGTGTCCATGTAGACGACAGCGGTAAAGGATTGTATCTAGAACCCGTTAGAGGTGACAACTCTTTGAGTGGAAACGGTCTCTATCTGAAGAGTGGACGGAACGTTGAGCGAGGGTTTGTTGTTTGGTGAAAATTCACCATTTTAGAATATACCGATTTTGAATATGTTATTATAATGTAAAAAAATTATATAATTATATAAATATAAAATATAAATCATAGAAAGTATAAAATAATATAAACTGGATAAAAAGGTGGAAAAACAATTAGACGATAATGATGAATATCGCGAGATAGAGTGTGAAAAAGATGTGGAAAAATGATTAGATGCTAATGATGGATATCTTAGGAAAGAACTGATAAAAGAGTTAAATAACGATCGGGATATGCGGTTGAAATTTAAAAGAATGAGACGTTTTCCACCATTACCACTATCTTCTGAAGAGAATGGTAATGATGCGAGTGTTACCGAGAGATGCACAACATTCGTTCATAATTATGATTCGGATAAACAAATGTGTTCTTATAAAAACGTTGCATATCACAAAAAAAAAAAAGAAAAGAAGAATCGACACTGAAATGTGAGAAAAAAGGAAACGTTATTATTTATATATGGGCGATAGTGAAGAAGGAAAACAAAGATGATCTCATTACTTTTTTTTTCTTTTTTCTTCGCTAAAAATCAATCTTTCTATTGTTTATATTTCCAAGTCCGTTAGCATGTTGACACTCATGTTTTCTCCTTTTTCGAAAATGTGTTGAATGTTTATCTTTACTTTTTTAAGTTTTTTTACATCAGTGAATGCGCTCTCACCACCCGATTTGTCCACGAGTTCGAGTGAGATTTTTGGATATATGTAACTTCCATAGAACAACGACAAATCGTCCTTGTCGAATTCTCTGCCTTCGGCGACGATGATATTCTGCAGATCGCTTAGGTACTCGTAAAACAAATCGAGCATGGCTTCGTCCAATTTCAAAGGCATGCTATATTTGTCATGTTTATGCTCTAAGCCCTTCGTCTCGACCTCATTCAATTCGATGGAGTCGTGTCGTTGTAATCTATAGATTTTATAACCAAATTTCTTATACGTTTCGACTCGTTTCAATTTCAATTCGCATCTTTTAGGTGTTGATGTCATGATCGATTATTCGTTTTTTTTGTTTTATGAATTATTGCAAATATATATTTTTAAATTTTGTATTTAAATAATAATTTGTTAAAAAAGTTGTTTTTTTTTTTTTTTTACTCTTTATATATATATATATAAAAAAAAATTTTTTAAATTTTCTTTAATGTGAAAAAATTTTTTTTTTTTTGTAAAAGTGTTTTTTCTCTTTATATAAATAAAAGTTTAAATTTAACGTTCTTTTTTTCTCGTATTAATTGAATTTTTTTCATGTTAAGGAACATAAAAAATTGATTAATTTCATCATAAAAATTTTTTTTACATTAAAGAAAATTAAAAAAAACTTTTTTAACAAATTATTTAAATATAAAATTTGAAAAAAAAAATATTCTTACAAATGGAGCAAACAAATAAAAAAAATGGAAAATTTAAATGAGTAAACCGTACCTCAGTTAAACGAGATTTGTAAACTATTAAAAATTCCACATTTCCGAAATCATAGAACTAAATCAAAAAAAATTGAAGTCATACAGGAATATTTGCGAAACGCAAGAAAGGCAAACGAAATGTCGATAGCAACGACGTCAAAAAATGCATCGGTTGTGAAAAATGAGAAGAAGAAAAAGATAGTAAAAGGAATCGAAATGCCGGCGTCGAAAAAAAACAAAAACGTTTCGATTGTGAAAAATAAGAAGACGACTAAACAAAAAGCCGCTGAAGTACTTCAAGTTTCAAATGAAAAGAAAAGAAAAACTAAAACGAAAACGAGTGATGCACTTCAGATTCTAGACAAACTAGATATATCGAGCGAAATTCAAAGAGCAATCGACGAAGGGAAAGGAAAAGAATATGTAGCATGGCTCGTCACGGAACTATTCCAATCGAAGCCTGAACGGGAGAGTGCGATCAAAGGCGTTTTTAAAACTTTCGACGTGGTTCCCTCGTTCAAGAAAATCGATCCGAAATTGTTTATGGAACGGGTGAAGAAAAAAGTATTGGATTTGTTTCGTGAACACATGAACGTGGGACAAAAAATTAAGATGATACTCCATTGTGTGATGAATAAAATCGACGTGAAGTCTGGCGAGAGCATCGTGAAAATGCATATTTCAGATCTAACGTCGAACCCGTACTTCGAGGTTCAGATTTATCAGATGTTTTCGAAAAGATGAAAGACAAGATGTTGACGTCTCTCGCGAATTATCAACATGAAGGTAGTAATTGGACGTTCGATGAGGTGTTGAAACTTGAAATTCATATAACTAAAAACGATTCGTTGAAAGGATCTTCCTACGTGGAATTACCATATTTCTTAGCTAAAAAACACTCTGTGGTCAATGTGAGAAATAAAGATGATCAGTGTTTTAAATGGGCAGTCACTTCTGCTTTATACCCTGTCAAAATCCATCCTGAGAGAGTTTTTCATTACGAGGAGACTTCTAAAAATCTCGATTGGACCGGAGTGACTTTTCCAACGCAGTTAAAACACATCGAACATTTCGAGGCTCAAAATCCCACCCTAGTGGTGAACGTCTTGGGATACGACGATGAAAAACGAACAATCTATCCTCTCAGACAGACTTCGTATCTCGAAAGAGAAAAGATGATTATTTTATTATTGATTTCGAATGGTGACAATCATCATTATTGTTGGGTTAAACATCCGAGCCGATTACTGTCGAGACAAAATAATAAACATAAAGGAAAGATATGTTTATGTTGCAACTGCATGAACGCGTTTTGCAGTGAAAAATCGTTAGCGAAACATCAGGAATATTGCAATGAAAATCAAGGTGTCGCCATTGAAATGCCCAAACCCAACACCATCGTGAAGTTTGAAAATCGCAACAGAAGGTTAAAATTACCATTCGTCGTGTACGCTGAATTCGAATGTTTCACCGTGAAAATGAGTTCCTGCCAACGCTCTTGAAAGTTACGTCGAAAGATATCAAAAACACACGCCTTCGGGTTATTGCATTTACATGAAATGTGCTTTCGATTCACAACATGACATGGGTCCCTTCACCTACACGAAACAGTGCGAAGACGACGACGTGGCTCAAAGGTTCGTGGAAGAGTTAGAATCGAAAATTCAAATGTTATACGACAAATTCAAAACTCCGGCGAAAATGATCATCACGCGAGAGCAGCAGGATGAAAATAACAGAGCCACCGAATGTCACATATGCAGACAATCATTCGACGAGAATTCGGAGGAAAATAAGAAGGTCAGAGACCATGATCATTACACGGGTGTGTATTGCGGTCCGGTTCACAGCAAGTGTAATTTAAAATATCGAGACGCCGTTTTCTATCCGGTGATATTTCACAATCTCTCAGGTTACGACAGTCATCTGTTTGTGAAAAATCTCGGCACCTCCCACGAAGAATTAAATTGCATCGTGAACAGCGAAGAAAGATACATTTCCTTCACGAAATGGAAGGTCATGGAGAAGAAAAGAGTAATCGACGGAGAGACGTTGGAAGTAAAAACGAAATCCATTCGTAGAAGGATACGTTTCATCGACAGTTTTAAATTCATGTCGACCACTCTGAAAAAATTAGTCGATAACATGAGCAAGGATAAATTTAAAATCACGAGCGAACATTTCGGAGAACGAGTAGACGTCATGTTGAGGAAAGGAGTCTATCCTTACGATTACATGAACGATCTAAAGAGATTCAATGACACTGCACTACCTTCGAAAGAAGATTTTTATTAAAAATTATACGAATCCGACATTTCCGACGAGAATTACAAACACGCCAAAAACGTGTGGAAGACATTCGATATGAAAACCATGAGAGATTATCATGATCTCTATCTGAAGACCAATGTTCCGCTCTTGGCAGACGTGTTCGAAAATTTTCGAGACGTCTGTCGTCAAAATTACGATCTGGATCCCCCGCTTGGTATTTTACCGCACCTGGTCTGGCGTGGGACGCTCTGTTGAAGACCACCGAAGTCCAATTGGAATTATTATCCGACGTGAACATGTTGCTCATGTTCGAAAGGGCTGCGAGAGGTGGCATCTCGATGAACTCCCACTGATATTCTGAAGCTAACAATCCCTACATGAAAGAAGGTTTCGATTCGAAACGGTCGAATAAATACATACAGTATTGGGACGCTAATAATCTGTACGGTTGGGCTATGAGTCATCCTTTACCGATTGGAAATTTCGAATGGGTACCGGAACAGGAAGAGATGCAAAAATGGAGAGACTATCCTTGCATTTTAGAAGTCGATTTGAACTATCCGGGAGAATTACACGATCTACACAATGATTATACGCTGGCTCCCGAACGAATGGAACCAAACGAAGGAGACGAGGAAAAACTCATTCCCAATTTATCTAACAAACGTAACTACGTCGTCTACTGTGAGAATTTGAAACAATACGTCGATTACAGGATGAAATTAGTCAACATACATCACATCATTTGATTCAACGAAGAGACTTGGATGAAAAAATACATCGATCTCAACACGAATCTCAGAATTCGAGCCGAGAACGATTTCGAAAAAGATTTCTTCAAACTCATGAACAACTGCGTGTATGGTAAATCGATGGAAAACATCAGGAAGAGAACCGACGTTCGACTCGTCACGTCTGAGAAAGGAGCAAAAAAATTAGTGGCAAAACCCAATTACAAACACCGAACCATATTCGACGAAAATCTAGTGGCCGTTCACATGCAAAAGACGCATCTGAAGTTCGACAAACCGTATTATCTCGGATCGTTCATCTTAGATATCAGCAAGTGATTGATGTATGAGTTTCACTACGATTACGTCAAACGAAAATTTGGTGATAAAGCCGAACTACTGTTCACCAACACGGACAGTTTAGTTTACGAGATAGAGACAAAAGATGTCTACCAAGATATATCTCCGCATGGTTCGACACGAGCAATTATCCCGTCGATCACCCGTCCAACATTCAATCGAACGACAACAAGAAGGTGTTAGGTAAATTTAAAGACGAGAGCGGCGGTAAACAAATCCTCGAATTCGTGGGCTTGAGACCCAAACTGTATGCTTATCGTCTAGAAGATGAAGAGATCAAGACGTGCAAAGGGGTTAAAGCCTGCGTGGTGAAGAAAAACATCTCTTTCCAAGAGTATAAAGATTGTCTGTTAGGAAGTGGTCCGGTGTATAAGACTATGAAATCGATTCGAAGCGAAAATCATGACTTGTATACCGAAATAGTCAACAAGATTTTGCTGACGACTGACGACGATAAGAGATTTGTGTTAGACGATAAAATAAGCACTTTAGCATGCGGACAATGGACTTTGGATCTAATTTTAGACGATAGCATTTCAGATATGATTGTGGATGATAAGATTCGAGATATGATTAAGGATGATAGGATTCCAGAAAATCAAGAGGAATTAAACGGATTCATGATTATGGAAGTCGAGGAATTAGACGGATTCAAGATTATGGAAGTCGATAGAGTTAGTTTAAAAAGAAAAAGAAAAAAATTAAAAAAAAACATCATTTTAGTGAAATATAATAAAATAAATAAATTCAAAAAAAAATATACGCATTTATATATAAGAAAATAGAGATATCCGTAGAAGGTGTCGTCTTACCTAACGAACCCCTATCCAACATCGATCTGTCGAATGCGGCGAAGGATTTGAAAATCAAAGATTTTCTAGGCATGTTTTCCAAAGATGCCTTGCCGAAGAGAAGACCTCGACAATCGGAATGCGGAATTTTAAATCTAGATGATTTATCGGGTGAAGGCACTCACTGGGTGGCATGGTTCAAGAACGGGAAGAAGAAGAATTATTATTTCGACAGCTACGGAATCTCACCGCCGAAAGAAATAAAGAACTATTTCAACAAATCGATGGTTCATTACAACACAGAACGAGTGCAATCACCAGATCAAGTGTTTTGCGGTCACTTATGTCTCTACGTTCTCAAGAGATGGTCTGAAGGAGATCGGTTTCAAGACATTCTCAATGATTTACATTAGAGAGAGATTTTTTTTTTATAGTATATAAAGATAAAAAATTACTTAAAAAAATTTAATCGAATAAAAACGAAAAATAAAATAAGTGAAATAATTCATTTTTTAATAAACCGCGTTTGAAATATATTTTTAAAAACAAAAATCTCAAAACAACATGCCAGTCGATAAATTTGGTAGAAGTGACGACGAAAGTCGACCCAAAAAGAAGAGGAAGACGCTCGAAGTCGGTGATGGTTACGACGTTGCCAACTTGGACGAATGTTACGTTCGGAGATACGAACCTCGAGAGGAACATCTGAACATGAACGATAAGAAGCTCTACAATCTTCCTGAGCCGATAGATCTCGCAGATGCTGCGACTAAAAAATACGTCGACAGAGGGAACGCGGATTTCGAATGAATCATGCTAGATAATTACGTGGATAAAGCCATGACCGACGATCTCGATCTGAAATCTAAATGTTTGGTGAACGTCGCAAATCCCAGAGATCCCACCGATGCCGCGACCAAGAAATATGCTGACGACTCTCATGCGCGATTCAGCGAACATCTGAGAAATAGATACGTTCAGAAAACGATGCACTCGGAATTGAATGCCAATTCTAGCAAGATAACAAACGTGGCCACTCCCACGAATCCCAAGGACGTGGCGACCAAACACTACATAGATCTGGAACAGAGAAAGTCTGACGGACGAGAAATGAAATCGGATCTGAATGCGGGATTCAACAAGATATTGAATCTGTCGAAGGTCGACGACACGGATGCGGACTCAACCGCGGTCAACAAGGGTTACGTAGATTCTGCAGTGATACGATCACAAGAATACGTAGAATCGCAAGTGGACGATCTCTACCTGAACAAACAATCTGGTGGAACCATGGAGGGTGGTATCAACATGAACGGTGAGAATTTATTTGGACTCAATCACGATCCCGAATTCGATTCCAGCGCTGTCAGCAGGAAGTATGTGGACAACTCGGTCTGGAGAAAGGGCGACATCATGGAAGGTAAACTAGACATGGGCGGACATGCGCTCACGAATCTACCGGATCCCGTGAACATGACGGACGCCTGCACCCTGATTTCGGTGGTGGAAAGACTCAAATATGCTAGAAAATTGATTACCGTGTGGGCCGAGGAGGCCGGCACGTTAGAGGAGGGAAAAACCGAGTGGTCTTTTGGAAACGGAGGTAGCAGATTGAAACATGGTCAGGTGGGATATCCCATGCCGTTGGGAGGTGAAATCATTCGAATGGCTCTGGCTTCCTCAGATTTGGATAACAGAGTGGTCGTCAATCTCGTGGTGAATGGAGTAGAGTGTGATAAGAAATACAGCGTTGAAAAGACACGCGAATGTTAGCACGTTCGGCATGCCTCTCAAAGTGAATGCCGGAGACAGGATTAATTTCGTTACGAAAACCAATAATCCCGAAGCCGCCAGTTCCGTGGTGAGTCTACTGATCAAACTAGATCCTTTGAACAAACAGTGAAGGCGTGGAAATAATTAATTAAAAAAAAAATAATGAGTGATTATTAAAAACAAAAACAAAAAAAAAGTAATGAGATTTAGAAAGATGTTCAATCTCTCTAGATCTCATTACTTTTATTTTTATTTTTGGTTTTGTTTTAATACGTTATTTCTCATAATGTTTCATCTCGTGAAATTGGATCACCTATCTCAAAACACGCGTCGACATCTATTTTAGCATTTCGAAGAGCTTTTATAAATTCTCGAAAAGCAGTCGGTCTTCTATACGTCAACGTGTCTAAAAGTTTTCTGGTCTTATCTTCTATCAAGATTTTACTTTCGATTTCACGTCTCATATAATCGGTCAATATCAAAGGTTCTGTTTCGACTAAAGTGTCTAGAATTATTGCTAACGAATCTTGCAAAATATTTTTAATCAAAACACGTCTGTTTCTTCTTAAGTATTCTCTTTCTTTATCATTCATTTTTATAATAATTTTTTTTAATTTTTATTTATATTTTATTTATTTATTTTTTTTTTCACACACATCTCTCATCGAATGATCGAAATCTTATTTCCATCCGATTCGAATTGTCGAATTGTTCTCTGTCCGACAAGACCAGGGCGAAGGCTTCGGTTTTTCTTGGCACGTTCCTATCGAATTGCATCTTGATCTAAGACACTACTCTTGAGTCGTTCACTCTGTTTACTGACGTCAAATACGAACATTGGATACATCGACTTGTATTCGCCGGGAGATATGTTAGGGTTGCTCATCAATTCGTCTAGACCGTGATACTTCTTTCTAAAATCGCCGTACAGTCTGCAGAAATCATTCTTGTCGAACGACGCGTTGTAATCGATTGCTGGATATCTCATGGCGTTCAGAAACACTTGCATGTTTCTCAAATGGCAGTGATCGAACAGCAATGCATTCTTTTCCTGAGACCCGTCCCTATCGGTTTGAAACACAATCACGATGAAACGCGGTCTCTCGGAAGCGGATTTCACCATCAATCTCCAATCGAAGTGATTCGTGGTGGGAGGTTTGCTAGCCATGTCGCACTGTCTCATTCTAAATCCCACAGGTAATTTACTCTTGGATTCTATGATCTTGTAGAGACGCGTTTTTTCCGCGACTGAAGGCTCCACGTGCGGAACGAACCACGATATCTTGTGTACCCGCATCGGTCGCAGGGAGTCTCACTACTGCATAGTCGTTTCCTTTTCGAATCAACGTCAGATTGTGTTTGAATCCGTACATGATCTTGTTGTAATCGTCCGCGAATCCAAAGATGTGTTTCAAAGGTGTCCTGAACGAAAACGTTCCTTTAGGTCTGGACGTCTTGACGACATAGTCGAATATCACGGCGGCGCCGGCACTAGCAGGGCTGATGGTGTCTTTCATCCACAACTGATTAAGTCCTCTGGATTTCGAAAAATCATCAGGATACGTCAAGAGTCCGAACATCGTGGTGGCCTGACCAGGATGAAACACAGATTCTATCTCTTGTCCGGATAGCATGTATTTTATATTACTGAATAAATGCATGATTCCATTATTGGCTAGAGTAACCGTGTCGTCGTCGGCGTAGTCGCTCCCATCTTCCTTGGTGAGATGTCCCTGCACCACTATGTAACTCTCGCTAGGATGGAAGAATAGATCTTGAGTTTCGATGTTGATTCTTATCTCTCCCGCATTGTTCAAACTCGTTTTGGTTACCGGTTCGTATTCGTGAACCTCATATTCTTGAATACTTTCATTTTTCACTATGCTTTGTGCTATATCTAGTATATTTGCCATTTTTAAAGGGTTTTTGTTTTTTTTGTTTATTAATTAGCTTGCTTTTTTTTTATCTAAAAATTGTTTTAATTATTTTTTATTATTATTTTTCTCTCCTATATATATATGTGTACACAAGAAAATGTTAAAGAGAGTAAATAAAAGAAATTTGTTTTTCTTTATCAAAACTTTGTCTTCTGTAATTGTTGTTCGTAAAACTTTCCGATGATCTCTTCTCCATCCAAAGCTTCGATTTCGTAAGTCACCGGATCGGTGTGAAATATTTTGATTATCACGAAGATTTCCGAGGTCCATCGAGGAGTATAACCCTTTTCGAAGTGCTTCCTATAAGCGTAGATTCTCACTCGATCACCGACCGCAATTTTTGGCGTTCTAGACTTCTTCCTAATCTTAGATCTCTCAGGATATAGATTCGCGTAGACCCGTTTTTCGTTTCGAGGATCGCTAGCTTCCACGGGAGTCATCTTGATCGATCTGTGTCGCGTGTTGTTGTAGTCTTTAGCCAGACCATTCAGAGCTTATATGTATTTCTTGGTCAAATTCGTCGTGAAGTATCTATGCATCTTTTCCTTCATCGTTCGATTCCAACGTTCCACCATGCTGGCTTTCTCTTCGTTTTCGATCGAGTAGAGGTCGACCAATCGATGAACGTGCTTGTTGTAGAATTCCTTTCCCTTATCCACCCACAATTTATTCGGTTTTCGAGAAGACGAGTCGAACACGCTCTTCAGAGCCTCGGCGACGCAAGGTCCCGATTTATTCTTCAAAGCTCTGATCCAACCGTATTTGGAAAACACGTCGATGACCGTCAATAGATACTTGACACCCTCATTCCACCTCGAAAACGATCTCATGTCGACCAAGTCGGCAGACAAAATATCATCCAAACCCTTCACGACCACCTTCTCTTTCGAAATTTACGCACGATGGGTTTGTGTAACGCCTCAGCCAATTCGCTCGTCAATAATCGTTTCTTCTTCTTTTGAGATGCGCTTTTTTTTTTAACACCCCATCCGAATCGACATTTTGCACCGATCAGATTGCCGACCAGCGAACGTTCTATCTTCTCTCTCCTGGTCGGATTCGATATACATCTCAATTTCCCCAACATGTTTTTATCGCAGACATCGTTGCGAGTCTTGGTGTCGGGATGTCCGGCGTAGCATAGATCGTGATCATACACGGCCGCGTCCACCCTATTCACAGGTTTGCTCCAAGATTTAGGAATCAGATCAGCGTTGAGTCTCTTGTTCAATTTCGTTCCAGGTCCCGTGAAACTGTGACCAGGCAGATGCATTTTGAAAGGTAGATTATTGATCATTTTATTCACGATGCCTTTACCTTTTCTCGCGTTCTTTTTTTTGACGAATCGAGTCTTGATAGAACCATACACATCGCAAATTCCGCGAAGCATCTGTCTGTCATTTTTAGTTCGTACTTCTCGAGAATTACTCGTCTCGGTAACTTTCTTACACTTTACGCAATACATTTTTTTGAGAGTTATTTAAATTATTTTCGTTTTTATTTTATATATAAATTTAATATTTTTTTTCAAAAATTCTGTTCTTGTTATATATATATATTTTTTTCAATCGCTGCTCTTGAGTTCTATCATCCTACTGAATTCCTCCCTGGCCTCTTTCCTCCCTTTTTCCACGAGAGAATCCTTCATCTCTTCCTTGATGATGAGTCTTGATTCTCACGGCTTCTTTCATGGCTTCGTATTTCGTTTTTTCGCTCAATATCGTGAAGTATTCTCCGTCCGATATCCTACCGTCTTTCAACGCCATCGAGATCATTTCAGATATCTTGTCGATCTTGGAGTCGGCCAAGACGCGAATCTTGTCGTGTTTTCTCACCTTCAGATATAATTTCCTACTCAAAAAGTTTCCGAGCGTGCTAAACAATCCGGCGACGAGAGCCACTCCTTCTACGGTCAACACGATCGGAATACCGACTGCGGTCGACAACAATCCGATGCCGGCCACGTGTAAACCCATGGAAATCGTGATGAGTGTCGTGTCGACCGCATTGACGAATTTCAGGAAACGCGAATACTTCTTCTTCAGAGAATGGCGAGAATCTCTCTCTCGAGTTAGATACACTTGGATTCTACTGATTTGATCAATGCGATGCCTCTCTCCTCTTTCTTTTTCTTCTAGCAACGGTGCTGTCGGCAAAACGCCGTTCGGCTTCTCATCCTTCTCGTCGTCTAACATCAGATACAATTTATTTCTGGTTCTCATTTTTTGTGTTTTTTTTTCTTTCTAATATTAGATAAAAAAATTTATGTGTGTATTTATTTTTTATTTTCTATTCTCCCTTATTTCATATCAAAGAGAAAAATTTAGACGTTTGCTTCATTGAACAATAATTTCATGATGCATCCCTTGTCTTCTAAAGTCAGACTTCTACGCGCCAATTTCAGTTCTTCCAAAACTGTGGGCTTGTCTCGATCCTTACAGAAGAGTAATCTCTTCCAAAACACAATCACTTCATCGATTTGAACGCGTTCGAATGCCGGTTCGAAATACTTGACGACCATATCTTCCCTTTCCATCGTCAGACATGAATGATTCTCGTGATCGAAGTCTAGGTGATCCCAACATCTGACGCATCGTTCTAACAAGAGGCGACATAGTTGTTCATTCATGCAGAATGCGTAGGCTCTCATCAGCATTTTTAAAAGAAACCTTGCTCTAAAAGTCTGGAAAGCGTTCAGGATTTACGTATTTTTATTATCTATTCGATTTAATATATATTTTTTTTTTAAATAACTATTTATTTAAATTTTTTTCTCTCCTATATATATCAATCACTTTTTTTATTTCCTCGCCTAAAAACCGATTCCAGTTGAGAAAAAAAAACATTTACAAAATAAACCTCTCTAAATGAGTTTTGCTCTCGAAAGTGTTAAATCGCAACCGCGCTTATTCTCACCATAAGGAAAAACTCAAATAATCAAAAAAATCACAAATAAACACATCAGTAATGTAACGCTTTCAAAAAAACGCGTTTAAATCATATCAATTAATCTTTTGAACTGTTTCCGCTTTCATCCATAGAATAGTTTTTCAGTTAAACTATTTAACTGACAACTGACGCTCATTTGAATAAAAACCCGTAATACATTTCGAGCGTGACAAACGGCGTTCTCAGTAAGTTTATACAGTAGGGGATTTTCCAAAAAACTTAGTTTTTTTTTCTGTTGAGTTTGGAAAATCCCACTATGGGTATTCACCCCACTTACGTCAGAAATGGGAGCGTCCAATAGTAGTCTATTAAGTTTGGAAAAAATCCACTATGGGTGTTCCCCCCACTTACGTCAGAAATGGGAGCGCCCAATAGTAGTCTGTTAAGTTTGGAAAAATCCCCTCAAAAACAATAGCGGATTCTGAGACACTGTCCCAGAATTCGCAAACCACCTTTTTGATGCTGTCCTAGAAGCCGCAAAACGTTTTTTGCTCGCGTTCACCAACGATCGATCGATGGTCTGATCCAAGATGGGAACGTCGACAAAAATTTTTAAGTAAAAAAAAAAAAGTGCCAAAATGTACAATTTCATACATTTTTCACCTTTCTGAAAAACGTGTACATTCGACACGTTCGCCAACGGGTATTTGAACGTTAAAAGTGCGATCTAGGAGTCTCAAAATAACAGCGGATTCTGGGACACCATAAAAAATGACATTTTTTGCGAACGTGCTTGCGATTTAACACTGAATCCTACGATGGTAAATGCACCATGTATGTGTACGGTACATGTACAACGTGTCCCAGAATCCGCCTTTATTACCTACTGGCACGTCGATGATTCACTTGCTTTCAACCGCCGCAAACTCTGCTTGTGCACAGTTGGTAAGTTCGACAGTATGTCAGTTGCTCGCTGCTGCATGATTGTTCTCTCAGGCTTCCACCCACCGTTAAGCTGCCCAACAACACGATGTCACCCTGGCTATTGAAAATGTGGTTAAATACAAACAAACTTCTCCAGAAGACAAACATCGATATCCAACCGGATACGCCTGCACCCAGGGGGAACGACTCATAATTTTGAAAACTGTAACCTCCTTACCAATATCTATACTTACGTATACCCATTCAAGTATGTACATTTTTTGCTATATACCTTCCCTATACCTGTCTTGTCCAGAAATGAATACATGTGCAGTTCCCCCCCCCCCCCCCCCCCCCACCCGCACACACACATGTGCGCAGCCACCACCACAATGTGTCGACTCGCTGAGACGAATAGAATATTCCCCCTATATATGCATTAGAGTGTATATACAGGGGGATTATTCTAATGAGCAGGGTGAGGGAGAAATGAGGTTAATGTTGATAGTTAGAGTGTATATAATGATACACCGAATTTCTGATTTCTAACAATTTCTCACCCAATATATCGAACGGACACGACCTCCCCCCCCCCCCTCCTTTCTGAGATTTCTAGCTGGGTTTGGGCGGTCATTGCCACCTGTTTCAACTATTCATAACCCTCCCCTGCTGTTGGAAGTGTCGTTAGACCCCAGTAAAAAAAATAAAACAATCATGACCCCCCACAAGGTATATTGTTTTTTTCCGGAAGAGTACAACAGTCCACCCGCATAAAATGTCCAGTTTTATCCATAGAATTTGCTAGTCAGTTCGCTAACGGTAAATAAGAATGTAATACACCCGACTACACAGCTTCCTAAAGTTTACGGCAAAATACATCCAAATGATTTCAGTGCGCACATGTTTCTCCCACAGTGCTGCCCAATAAATATCAGTCTTACCAAGTGCGCTGCTCAAAAACTTACAGCATACACTTCTGGCAGTGCATCCCCTATAATTTAACTTGTTGCTGGGGGTTCGGAAGGGGGGGGGGGCGTATTTGCTGTTTATCCACACAATGACGCTTCGCTTGGGTGACATTTGTCACGTTTTGATTCTCGTTTTTTTTATTCTTCTGTAATATTTCGGTAGTGTCCTGGGTAAAAAGTAGCACCTCTTCGTAAGGGAAAATACCCCAGTGATATTTACTGGGCAGCATATCTTCGTAAGGGTAGACTACTACTTCTGTGATTCACCGTGGGTACCCCGGGACGTGAAGTAGTGTTTAGTGCTCGTTTACTGTTGTAAACAAGCTCTGTTTTACGGTTCAAATATAGGAGCCATTCATCAAAGCTTGGGTGGAAGTTCTCTAAAATGAGTATAAACGAATGACTAAACTTGACTTTATCTCCATGTTGTGGTCATGATTACCCATTGTGTAAATGAATAAAAACTCCAGTGATATTTACTGGACAGCACTTTCCGGGACTGGGGTGGTGTGTGGGGGGGGGGGGGGAGTAGGGCTGATGCAGAATTACGTATCAGAGGGTGGGAGACGCATGTGTGCATTGATATTATTTGGATGTATCGCTCTTTTTGTGATGTATAATGGCGGGATGGGGAAGACACCCAGGGGCATGTCATGTGGTAGTCTTCAGTGAACCTCTGTGGTCTATAATGGCGCGATAGAGAAGATTTCCAAGGGCATGTGGGAAGTCTTCAATGAACACATTTATTGGATTTTATTGAAAAGTGAGTTAACGGTACTCTCAAAGGCCGGAGGTGAGGTGGGCGGCATCCCTGTCCTGTCGGTTCGGTGAGAATTTGTTAGATCTCAGAATCTGGTGTATCGGAATCTATCGTTCACTGATAATGAACAAAAGGCCACGTGCATACGAAGTGAGATGAAATTTCGACTTTCTGGGTCTGAGAATTATTTTTTATCATGACCCTAATATGCTTCAGTAGACCTGGAACAAAAGTCACAGCCATAAACTAGGAATAGAAGATATCTCCTAATGATGAGACAATAAGGTCCTAATGATGAGATAATAAGTCCTAATGATGAGATAATATCTTCTAATGATGAGATAATATCTCGTAATGATGAGATATTATCTCCTAATGAGATAATAAGTCCTAATGAAGAGATAATATCTCACAAAGATGAGATATTATCTCCTAAAGATGAGATAATATCTCCTAATGATGAGATAAAAAGTCCTAATGATGAGATAATAAGTCCAAATGATGAGATAATATCTCCTAATGATGCTATAATATCTCTTAATGATGAGATATCTCCTAATGATGAGATAAAAAGTCCTAATGATGAGATAATATCTCCTAATGATGAGATAATATCTAATAATGATGAGATAAAAAGTCCTAATGATGAGATAATAAGTCCTAATGATGAGATAATATCTATTAATGATGAGATATTATCTTGTAATGATGAGATAATATCTCCTAATGATGAAATAATAAGTCCTAATGATGAGATAATATCTCATAATGATGAGATAATAAGTCCTAATGATGAGATAATAAGTCCTAATGATGAGATAATATCTCGTAATGCTGAGATATTATCTCCTAATGATGAGATAATATCCCCTAATGATGAGATAATATCTCGTAATGATGAGATAAAAAGTCCTAATGATGAGATAATATCTCCTAATGATGAGATAATATCTCGTAATGATGAGATAAAAAGTCCTGATGATGAGATAACAAGTCCTAATGATGAGATAATATCTCGTAATGATGAGATATTATCTCCTAACTATAAGATAATATCTCCTAATGATGAGATAAAAAGTCCTAATGATGAGATAAAAAGTCCTAATGATGAGATAATAAGTCCTAATGATGAGATACTATCTATTAATGATGAGATAATATCTCATAATGATGAGATAAAAAGATAATAAGTCCTAATGATGAGATAATAAGTCCTAATGATGAGATAATATCTATTAATGATGAGATATTATCTCGTAATGATGAGATAATATCTCCTAATGAAGAGATAATAAGTCCTAATGGTGAGGTAATATCTCATAATGATGAGATAACAAGTCCTAATGATGATATAATAAGTCCTAACGATGAGATAATATCTCGTAATGATGAGATATTATCTCCTAATGATGAGATAATATCTCCTAATGATGAGATAATATCTCGTAATGATGAGATAAAAAGTCCTAATGATGAGATAATATCTTGTAATGATGAGATAATAAGTCCTAATGATGAGATAATAAGTCCTAATGATGAGATAATATCTCGTAATGATGAGATAATATCTCCTAATGATGAGATAATATATCTCGTAATGATGAGATAAAAAGTCCTAATGATGAGATAATATCTCCTAATGATGAGATAATATCTCCTAATGATGAGATAAAAAAGTCCTAATGATGAGATAATAAGTCCTAATGATGAGATAATATCTCCTAATGATGAGATAATATCCCCTAATGATGAGATAAAAAGTCCTAATGATGAGAAATAAGTCCTAATGATGAGATAATATCTCAGAATGATGAGATATTATCTCCTAAAGTCCTAATTATGAGATAATAAGTCCTAATGATGAGATAATATCTCCTAATGATGAGATATTATCTCCTAAGAATGAGATAAAAAGTCCTAATGATGAGATATCTTCTAATGATGAGATAATATCTCCTAATGATGAGATAAAAAGTCATAATGATGAGATAATATCTCCTAATGATGAGATAATATCTCATCATTAGGACTTAATGACATCCAGTTTTTTATACTTGTTGGCACCAATACGCTTCCATACATTTTGAACTTTTTCTTCTCCTTAAGTAAAGGCGAGAACTTCGAGTTATCTCCCGTCATTTTTCCCGCATGAACGCGCACGCGGTCTTATTTCACATGAAATCGTCTCCACTGAGGAGAGGTATTATTTGTCGCGAGGTTATAAATAGAGAAATACGACCACTTTTCAAAGTTAAATGGAACCATTAAAACAATAACATATCCAAAATATGTTTAGAGAACAAAGAAAATTAATTTTGGCTTTAATCAAATCTATGTCCGACCAATTTTCTGATAAGGATTTACTATATGTTTAGGACTTTGAAGTTACCTCCTCATTCTTTTCTAACAAATTAATAAGGTGATGTACTGGGATAAAAGGTGAAAATTTAAAAAAAAAATGGAACCATTACAAATTAATTTTAACAAAATGTATTTGATACCATTACCTACAACACATACACGCGTGTTCTGGGTCTAAAATAGATCAATGCCCGAACGAAGCGTCATTAGAAACAACGCATTATGCAATAATGCAGCATTATACAATTGAAAAACCCACAATGCATTATGCAGTAACACGGAATTATATGACATACGATTAGGTTCAAAATAAATTTTTTATTAAAGTATGATACTTAATTAATATAGTATGATGCTAAAATAATTAAGTATCATACTAAATTAATTAAGCATCATACAGAAATATTTAAGGGTCATACTATATTATTTAAGTATCATACTTAATTATTTTACTATCATACTAAATTAGATATTATGACCCTCTCGTACGCGAAATAGCATGGTGCAGGTTCAACCTGTACGATGCTGGGTCATACATCGATATTTAAGTATCATACTTAATTAAGCGAGTATGATGCAGGTTCGGCTGGTATGATGCAGGGTCATACATCGCTTATTTAAGTATCATACTTAATTATTTTACTATCATACTAAATTAAAAATTATGACCCTCTCTTACGAGAATGGCATGATGCAGGTTCAACTTGCTCGATGCTGGGTCGTACATCCCTTATTTAATTATCATACTAAATTCACAATGTATGATGCAGGTTCAGCTTGCATGATGCTGGGTCATACATCGCTTATGTAAGTATCATACTAAATTCACAAAGTATGACGAAGGACCATACAGTATGATGCTGAATCGTGATAAAATCCCAAGAAGCAACACACTGGCTTGACCAATCATGAGTGTCGTTATATCCTAGAAACTACTTTGCGGCAAATCGAAAGTAGGAACAACACAAGAGAAAACAAGAAATTTCTGTGCAATGCACAAGCGCGTACAAAAAGAACCATGAAGATTTTGTTTGCGTTTCCCAGGCAGACCCGTAACTACCGAAAAATAGGGGGGGGGGGTTATCATCATTCTGCTCCACTGTCAGCGCATATTGCCCTGCATATATATCACAACACCACCCCATGTCAGGGCGTATCATGGGCGGATCGTGGAATTAAAATACGGGGAGTGGGGGGGGGGGGGGGGGGGGGGGGACTGGAACTGGTGTGATCCGACAGAGTCCTAGCATCAGTTGTTGAAGGGGACTGCCGCACATGCCAAAGGAACGTGCATTTGTGTGTGGGGGGAGGTCTGGGGTGGTTCTCCCCCGAAAAATTTTGATTTCCAGGTGCTCTGAGGTGGCTTCTAAATGCATTCTGGCCTCCAATTGAATATGTCCGACGGCAAACGCAATTCGATATTTGTTAAAAAGGCCATGTCACACCACACAACTATACAAAATTTCGTCAATTTGCCTCTCCTATTATAGGAGTTATGGCCCAGATCACGATGGACATCTGACCGACGTTTGGGGTATGCGATGTAAAAATAAGGATACCAGGAACATACCATTTCTTCGGCCTTGTGGTGACAAAATATTCTTTTATACTTCGCTTCATTTCGTCCCGCTTTCGACTATCGATTTTGCAGACAGTGGATACTTGCAGACGTGACTGTCGTCAGTTCTATAAATAACCGATATTCTGCGAATTCTAAAAGAGGATCATGTCCCTTATTTGGCAACGTGATGTCACTAGTTAAGGAGGGGCGTTATAGTACAATATTGTGTGGAATAAGAGCATGAATTTTTTAGTTGGCTCGGGGAGGGGGGACTAGTCCCCACCCCCCTGGATCCGCCCTTGCGTATATATGGAGATGGAAGTTGAACAAGACCTTGATATATCAGGTGCCCAGTGTGACCCAGCTGTTCAGCTATATTCTGTTAGGCAGGGCAACATTCTGGTAAATAATTCCTTAAACTATTACTTATATTTTGTTAATATGTTTTGTAACAACAGACAACAGCTTCACTGCTGCTGCATTGCAGAACAGCACTAAGGAGTCAGTAATAGAGAAAAAGTTATAAAAATAATTTCAGATGACTTGAATGGTGCCGTATTGAATAATAACTGAAAAAGGCAAAAATAGGAATAGTACATACCTTTGTTAAAAATTCTCAAACCAGTGAAAAAGTAGAACTGGTCTTGCATCTTTTCCAAGTGAAAAAGGGGGCATAACTGCATTAAAAATTGCCAAGTCAAACGTCAAATTGAAACCGACCTGTACTTTGACATGAGTAATCAGCATATAAAATTTGAAACTCATCGGTCCAGCCAAACAATTTTAATTTGTAGGAAACCAAAAAATCACCAATTTTCAAAGTAAATAAGGGACATAACTCCTGTAAGATTTGTCGGACGAAACCCTAGGTACAAGGGCATCCGTTCCCCCAAGCTGCCCTATCACCATACCAAAGAACATTAAAATCCGACAACTGATGTTCGAGTTATAATACAAAATGTTTGTACGGACGGACGGACGGACGGACGGACAGACGGACAGATGGCCGCTCCAACATTTCGGGTTTATGGGCTATCAAAAAAACATTTTGCATGTCCAAAACCTTATTTTACCCCGAACCCCACCCCCACCACCCTAGAACCTATATTTAACCCTAACCCCACCCCTCCATCCAAAAACCACACCCTAACCCTACCCCACCCTGACCCTAAACCCTAAAAGCCCACCCCAGACCCTAACCCCACCCACCCCCAGGATATACCCCCAACCTTAAGCCCTACTCTGGGGCTACCCCTGACCCTAACCCACCCCACCCCTGACCCAAAACCACCCTAGCCAAACCAATAGGATTAGGAGCTATTTTTCGGTTTAGGGGCTACTAAAACTAAAACCCCACCCATGACCCTAACCCCCCTCCCGGGACCTAACCCTCCCCAACCTTAAGCCATACTCTGGGGCTACCCCCTAACCCCACCCCACTCCTAACCCTAACACTACCTTAATTTGGAGGTAGCCCCTAATAATAATATCCCCTAAACCTCCAATGTTGGCCCGGACGGACGGAGACCTCCACTATATACCCCTTGAAAAAAATTTTCGGGGGCATAATAAATGATGATTGTTAGTTAAAACACTTACATGACAATCTGAATGGACAGATATAGGGATAGATAGCATGAAAACTGGTATAACTCTGTTAAAATTCATTGAAATTTAGTGCATGTTTAGTCTGAACTGGTGATTCAAATCCAAACCTGAATGCAATTGATAAGTTTCATGAAAAGGACATAACTCTGTAAACAATTGTATGTGCATTTCATTCAGAGGCATTATATTTTCTTAATCTTGATTTCTTTTGTTACAGTTAGTTGCCTATGGGTCCTCACCAATCAGTTTTTCAAAAAAACCTGTTGATAAATACTTTTTGTAATTAAATTCTGACGACTTAAATTAATGTAGCTCCCAACAAGTCAGACATGAGAGAATGACTGATTGATGTTTCCATCTGAGTTGGGCCTGTTGGCTCAATCAGTGAAACCATTCAAGATTAGACTTTCCTTTGCCATGCAACACTGATCATTCATATTTGTAATAAACAACATAAAAAAATATTCAATATTTGAGAAAACTGACAGCAAAATATGGATCTTGTTTGCAACATGTTTCGTAGTTTCCTGCATCACAGGCCTGTGGAAACTGCATGAATGTTCCTTTGGATGGTGCAAAGCATACATTTTGACATTTTTGACGTAACTCGCCATTTAAGCACGTTTTGTGACATTATAACTGAATTACAAGGTGCATAGTCTCACAAAGGGTGTACATCTGTGCATACCCCCACTTGCTAGTCAAGTAAAAATATGAGGAACCAACAAGGAGATTTCATGCTGATGGATGACAGGTCATCATACTACATGTGGGGTCCTAAAGTTCCTACTGACAGGGTTCATATACCTCTGGAAGAAAAAAATCCTGGACTTTAAAGGACATGTACAGAGAATTCTCAAGCACTTTCCCACTTTTGTCTAAAACTATTTTCGTCATCTATGGTAACCCAGACCATTAACACCTGCACCTGACCCTTCTTAAGCTCTCCGAGAGAGCTTCCCAACGATCAGAGTCAGGAGTCGTATATCTCATATGTTTCACCCCAGATTTGCCAGATCTCATGTGACACCATAGTCACATGACCCAGTTGCATCATGTTGTGTTGTCATGATAACATGTGTGAGTGGCCATGTTGTGACATCATGCAGATAGTAATATGTGGAGTAACTGCGCATGCACAGCAAATGTTGTTAGGGTGATGCGTGTTTCCGTAGTCCATTTTGTATACTGGAGGCCGCCATCTTGGTTTCTTTGGTTATGTTACCCAAAGGCTTCTTATAGGATAGGTGTATATTCCTTTGTACAAGAGTAGTCCCCAATTCGTAGAATTACCCATATAGACTGGCAATCCCTCCAAACCACCACAATGCACCTAAAATCCTTTTTGGACTGCCATACCATAGTGGGGCCCAGGGAAAGTTTGATTGATCTAGAGTAGTTTTTCTGGTTCAGATTTCCTCAGAATTCATATTTACTTTGTAGAATTACCACAAAAAAGACATATTTGTTTACTTGGCTCTGATTTCTCAGTAAATACTCAGTTTCTAACTATGTATCTACAAGCTGTTATGATCTCTATGTTCTATTCATTCCGACATCCCTAGACGTGTTTATCTTCTATTGTACACATTACATGCAGCACAAAGGCACATGCTGTGTGTGCCAATATGCACTTATGTGAAAAGGCACAATGTGACACATTGTGCACTAGCACATCGACACATGCTGGATGTGCTGATAGGAGGTGAAGTAGTTTCTGGCATCTGATTCTTGGTCAGAAAGGAGCAATCAGTGGTAAAAGTAACACTGTTGGCGGAGCTCCTGAAAAAGGCCGGATCAACCGAGAGGGCATGAAGCTCACCAACTCTTCTGGCTGAAGCAAATGCCATCAAAAAAGCCCTCTTGTATGTGACAAAACACATATCCACCTGGGACAAAAATTCATCATAGTCACATGACCCAGCTGATCATGTGCTGTCATGGTAACCCATGTGAGTGGCCATGTTGTGACATCACCCCCATAGTGATACTTGGTGTAAGTGCACATGCACAGCATGTGTTGTTAGGGTGATGCGTGTTTCCGTAGTCCATTTTGTATACTGGAGGCAGCCATCTTGGTTTCTATGATAGCATGTGTGAGCTATGTTACCCAAAGGCTTCTTATTGGATAGGGGTATGTTCGGAGGATATGTTCCTTTGTACAAGAGTAGTCCCCAATTCATAGAATTGTCCAACATGGACCCAACAATCGTTCCAAACCACCAAAAATGCACCTAAAATCCTTTTTAGGTCAGCCATTCCGTGGTGGGAGCTGGGGTAAGTGAGATTGAATTGGGGCCCTCCCCAACCCAAACCACCTATCATCGCTCATGCCTTTGGCATCTGCATCAGGGGCATACAGAATATAATGTGCAGCATTGTCCAAGCCGCGTAGAAGCAAAATGTGGGCTAGCACAAGAGGTAGTGCCCAACCCCCCCCTCCCTCGTTGAAATCCACGAAGAACACAAAAACGCAATTTCCTTGACTCTGTCCGGTTGTGTCTATAATTTATAAGTTGCGAAAGGCATCAATAATTATGCCACATTACCACCAAACAGAATCTGAATAAATTATGACATATTTCGTGAACACAAAGTATTGACAAAGTAAGTTATTTAACAGTGTTTAAGGTCACACATTTCTGCAAAATGGCTAATCATGACTGCAACGGTTTTACAGGTGAAGCCAGACTACCCGGAGAGAACCACTGAGCAATGGCGAGCAACTGTCAGCTCCCCAACATACTAACACCACACATGCAGAGTTAGCATTGGTTGAAGACAAGTGCACCATCGCCGTGCTGTACACAACTCCACTATGTCCCCACATGGGCAATGGGGGCGAAGTGTCTTGCCCAAGGATACAACGCAATTGCCTAACAAAGTAAGACTTAAGGATAGAACAAATGAAATCACTGCAGAAATAAACTCTTGCTCAAGTCAGAAATAAACACTTGCTCAAGTCAGACAGTGAATGTGAGCAATCAAGAGATGAAAAATAAAAATATTAATAACAAGAGGCCCCAAGGAGCCTTAATCACTCACTGGCCAAAGTGGTTCAAAGAAGTATTTGGAATCACATTCAGTTGGACATGGATCATCAACACTACAAAGGAATGAAGACATGAGAGACAAATTTTATGGAACTACGGACATGGCTTGAACAAACTTGAATCTCAGCCCCCTAAGGATGCTGCATACCAAATATCAAAAGCATTCATCCTCTGGATCTGAAGAAGAAAATTTTTAAAGAAAATTCCTCATTTTGAACTAAGTTATCATTCGGGCTCCCACTGTGAGCCCAAATATGAACCCAGGGACTTGGCTTGAACAAACTTGAATCTCCCCCCTAAGGATGCTGCATGCCAAATATCAAAACATTCTGACAGCTGAATCTGAAGAAGAAGATTTTTTTAAAAAAATTCCTCATACTGAATAAGTTATAATTTGGGCTCCCAAAGGGAGCCCAAATATGGACGCAGGGACTTTAACAAACTTGAATCTCACCCCCCTAAAGATGCTACACACCACATATCAAAACATTCCGACTGCTGGATCTGAAGAAGAAGATTGTTTAAGAAAATTCCTCATTTCGAACTAAGTTACAATTCAAGCTCCAACAGTGAGCCCAAATATGGACCTAGGGACATGGCTTGAACAAACTTGAATCTCAGCCCAAATATGAATCCAGGAGGCCAATTTGAACAAACTTGAATCAAATCCACCCCACAATGTTGCATACCAAATATGAAAAGAGTCTGCCTGCTGGATCTGGAGAAGAAGATTTTTTATGAAATTTGCCTGAAATGCACTAAGTTTGAATTTGGGCTTCTATACTAAGCCCAAATGTGAATCCAGGGGGCCGATTTGAACAAACTTGAATCAGATCCACCCCACAATGTTGCATACCAAATATCAGAAGATTCTGCCTGCAGGATCTGGAGAAGATTTTTCAAGAAATTTGCCTGAAATGCACTAAGTTCGAATTTGGGCTTCTATAGTGAGCCCAAATATGAATCCAGGGCACCGATTTGAACAAACCTGAATCAGATCCACCCCATAATGTTGCATACCAAATATCAAAAGATTCTGCCTGCTGGATCTGGAGAAGAAGATTTACCCCACAATGTTGCATACCAAATATCAGAAGATTCTGCCTGCTGGATCTGGAGAAGAAGATTTTTTAAGAAATTTGCCTGAAATGCACTAAGTTCGAATTTCGGCTTCTATAGTGAGCCCAAATATGAATCCAGGGCGTCGATTTGAACAAACCTGAATCAGATCCACCCCATAATGCTGTATACCAAATATAAAATGATTCTGCCCACCTGTGCGGGAGAAGAAGATGTTTTAGTAATTTCTCTAATATACATAGGGTGCTATCAGAGTTATGCCCCCTATGGAGCCCCAAGTGGGCATATCCATTTCATTTGAACAAACTTGAATTTAGATATGGTAATGAAAATCCATACCAAGTTTCGAGCAAATCGACCTAGCGGTTTTAGAGGAGAAGTCGTTTGAAAAATGTTCACAACGCCGGACGGACCACGACGGACGGCAAGTGATAAGTTTAGCTCCCTTCGGTGAGCTAATAACTGCTCAGCAATTACGGAAACATGTGAAATAACCACCCCCAAAAGAGCGTAATCATACAATTTATAAATCTCTTTTCAGGAATTACCACTGTAGTTAATGAAAAAAGAAGTTTTTGTCCTGTCGGGATTCGTCTTGTTGGGATGACACCCCTCATACATCTTACAAGTATAAATATCTAGATATTAAAATTTCTTGCCTCATGTTCCCTATATTGGTTAACATGGGGAGTCCATTTTTATTTCTTTTTTTTTGGGGGGGGGGGGGGGGGGGGGGCATGTGCTCCCTCGCCCCATCCTCATGGATACGCCACTGATTCATACCCATGATCACTGTATGAATCCCCTACAAAAAGCATAGTAGGCCTAATGCAAGCACTACAGGGGAAAAAGGCAATATTCCCATGCTGTTTGGCCGTCTTAATTTTTTAACATTTCCTTTTTATAATGTTTATTTGTTGTGCAACAACCTCTTCCTTTAAACCCACGTCTACTGCATACCCACCGGCATGTTCATCCACCAACAGTGTATTTCATATTGAGAAAAAATGAAAAGTATGTGGCAACTGAAAATGCCTTAAAACATGCCCAGTTGGCTTCACACAGAGTTTACTGACATTTTACAGAATGAGGCTCGTGGGCAAGGGTGGCACTACAGGAGATGGTCGATCCTCGTAAAAGAGGCTTTTATCCCACTTTCCTACCTCACCAACCTGCTTCACTGAGTGTCCCAATGCATTCTAATAAAACAAGAGGCCCCAGGGGGTCTGAGGGCGCTCACCTGACATGGTAGCCTAAAATTCAACCCAGAGAATTGATTTCCACAAGTTGCATCTGCTCCTCCTAAGAAAAGCTGAAACCAAATATCCAAATATTCTGACCAGTGGATCTTAAAAAAGATTTTTAAAGAATATTCCTCATATTGAACTAAGTCATAATTCGGGCTCCCACAGGGAGCCCATATATGAACCCAGGGACTTGGCTTTAACAAACCTGAAACTCACACACCTAAGGATTCCGCACACCAAATATCAAAACATTCCGACTGCTGGATCTGAAGAAGAAGATTTTTAAAGAAAATTCCTCATTTTGAACCAAGTTACAATTCGAGCTCCCACAATCAGTCCAAATATGGACCTAGGGACATGGCTTGAACAAACTTGAATCTTACCCCCCTAAGGATGCTGCATAAAAAATATCAAAAGCATTCATCTGCTGGATCTGAAGATTTTTAAAGAAAATTCCTCATTTTGAACTAAGTTGTCATTCAGGCTCCCATAGTGAGCCCAAATATGAACCAAGGGACTTGGCTTGAACAAACTTGAATCTCAGCCCCCTAAGGTTGCTCCATGCCAAATATCAAAACATTCCAACTGCTGAATCTGAAGAAGATTTTTAAAGAAAAATTCCTCATATTGACTAAGTTATAATTTGGGCTCCCACAGGGAGCCCAAAAATGGACCCATGGACTTGACTTTAACACACTTGAATCCCCCCCCCCCCCCCAAGGCTGCTACTCACCACATATCAAACCATTCCAACTGCTGGATCTGAAGAAGAAGATTTTTTAAGAAAATTCCTCATTTCGAACAAAGTTACAATTCAAGCTCCCACAGTGAGCCCAAATATGGACATAGGGACATGGCTTGAACAAAATTGAATCTCACCCCCCTAAGGATGCTGCATACCAAATATCACAAGATTCTGCCTGCTGGATCTTGAGAAGAAGATTTTCAAAGAAATTTGCCTGAAATGCACTAAGTTCAAATTTGGGCTTCTATACTGAGCCCAAATATAAACCCAGGGGGCCGATTTGAACAAACTTGAATCAGATCCACCCCACAATGTTGCATACCAAATATCACAAGATGCTGTCTGCTGGATCTGGAGAAGATTTTTGAAGAAATTTGCCTGAAATGCACTAAGTTTGAATTTGGGCTTCTATAGTGAGCCCAAATATGAATCCAGGTGGCCGATTTGAACAAACTGGAATCAGATCCTCCCCACAATGTTGCATACCAAATATCAAAAGATTCTGCCTGCTGGATCTGGAGAAGAAGATTTTTAAAAAAATTTGCCTGAAAAGCACTAAGTTCAAATTTGGGCTCCTATACTGAGCCCAAATATAAACCCAGGGAGCCGATTTGAACAAACTTGAATCAGATCCACCCACAATGTTGCATACCCAATATCAAAAGATTCTGCCTGCTGGATCTTGAGAAGAAGATTTTCAAAGAAATTTGCCTGAAATGCAGTAAGTTCAAATTTGGGCTCCTATACTGAGCCCAAATATAAACCCAAGGGGCCGATTTGAACAAACTTGAATCAGATCCACCCCGCAATGTTGCATACCAAATATCAAAAGATTCTGCCTGCTGGATCTGGAGAAGAAGATTTTCAAAGAAATTTGCCTGAAATGCAGTAAGTTCAAATTTGGGCTCCTATACTGAGCCCAAATATAAACCCAGGGGGCCGATTTGAACAAACTTGAATCAGATCCACCCCACAATGTTGCATACCAAATATCAAAAGATTCTGCCTGCTGGATCTGGAGAAGAAGATTTTTTAAGAAATTTGCCTGAAATGCACTAAGTTCGAAATCGGGCTCCTATACTGAGCCCAAATATGAACCCAGGGGGCCGATTTGAACAAACTTGAATCAAATCCACCCTACAATGTTGCATACCAAATATCAAAAGATTCTGCCTGCTGGATCTGGAGAAGAAGATTTTTTAATGTTTTTCCCATTGCCTACAGTGTTAAAAAGTGCTGACTCAGCACTTTTTCAAAGTCCCGAAACTGTGCCCTATGATAAAACCGATGGCAATTTTTTTTACCAATCCTTTCTGTTGGTCCTAAGGAAGCTACACACCAAATAAAAATTCTCGGTGCCGTGCAGTTTTGGAGATATGGGCGTTTTAAATTTTTTCTATTTTTAGGTCCTGCTGTTCCCACGGGGCTGCGGGAAATTTTTTTGGCATAAATCAAGTACTCATGACCCAATAAGCGCTCACATAAAATTTGGTTGAAATCGGCTTCTCGGTTCAGAAAGTTAAAAAATTTATAGTAATTTATATATTTTTTATACTTACCAATGACCCAGACTTAGCTGGTGCTAACTCTAACAAAACCAGGGCCAAACACAAATTTTGCCCCCCAATCCCCAAAATTTGCATCCAAAACAAAAAGAAATCATGTCCTAAAGGACCTCCATACTACGCCCCCACTGCGCATGCGCAGTGACACAGACGTCCCGAAATTGGCGCCAATTATCATTCTTACTGGCAGTGCCTGGTCAGCGCTATGTACTCAGCGGGGAGGCAAGAGTTCCCAACTCCTGGGAGGGCTATCCCCATCTGGGTCATTGGTAAGTATAAAAAATATATAAATTACTATAAATTTTTTAACATTTTTATACTGTACCAATGACCCAGACTTAGCTGAATAGTAAACAGGCTGGAGGGCCTAGGACATAGAGGAAAATCCAATAAGCTCAACTATATAATAAAGAGGTAACCCCTTAAGGAGAAAAGGAGTATTAGGCTTTACATGTATCTTTCTTATTTAATATTAAATTAGAAAGATACAATACCCTTGATAATTGAGCACAATAATATTCATGTTCTCTATTAACATCCAGTATATCCCTATACTAATTATTTTTAAAGTAAGCCAATAAATAAAGTAGTCCAGAGAATTGAGACTCTTTATTGTAATTTAAAAGTGTCCGAGTATTGTATATTAAAGCCCGTTTGACACTTGACATATACAAATGCTTCACACCGAGCTACACTTTAAAAATAAGACATGAATGAATTTTAACTTTAATATTACACTTTAAAACCATCCCGGAAGCGACTCAGAAATACTGACTTGGAGGAGGCATTCCCTTGCTTTTCACTATAAAGCAGGTGACCTAAGGGAACACCCCCCCCCCCCCCCCCCTTCCCCTTGCCCTGGGTCAAATAGCCCAGAGCGAAGAGGGCAGCCGGACGGAGTCACTGCCGGAACAGAAAGCCTGCATAACTATAGTTGCAACTGTTTAGTGGACGACATTCTGAGCAACAGATAACGGACCTAAACAATGCAGGTCTCCAGAAATGGACTCAATATTTCTGAGATAAAAATTCGTGAAAGTGGATGGCTGAGACCAATAAGCAGCCTTCATTAAATCTGTAATAGCAACACTATTAGCATAAGCCCAAGAAGTAGCAAGAGCTCTTACTTCATGAGCGGAAATCTTAAGCACAGACTGCTGAGAAGAAGATAAACTCTCATAAGCAGTACGGATAGTTAATTGAATCCATCTAGCAATAGAATGGACTGAAATGTCCTTTCTATTAGGCATCAAAGACAGAAAGAAGCGTTTCCATCCCTTTCTGATAAACTGAGATCTCTGTTTATAGATACGTAACGCTCTAACAGGACAGAGTAAAGGCCTACGCCCGTCTGAAGACGGAAGAGCCTTAATAACAATAGGTTCCGGATATTTATTAGGAGCCTGATTCTTAGCTAAAAAACCCACATTAGTAGTGAAGGTGATAGTGTTCCCGACACTACGATAGTGAGAATCATCCACCGACAGTGCATGAAGCTCACTGACTCTTCTAGCAGAAGAGAAAGCTAAGAGAAAAGCTGTCTTATAAGATAAGAATTTGAAATCTACTGTCCCAAGAGGTTCAAATGGCTTTTCCTTCAATTTAAGAAGAACCCAAGCTAAATTCCATTTAGGAATTAATCTAAGAGTTCTGGGTCTATTTATCGAGAAGTTTCTAACCAACTTAGATAAAGAGACATTAGATCCAATTGTAAACTATCATGATGTGCATAGGTATCAGATAACATAGACCTATAACCCTTAATAGTAACAGGCTGCAGATTGATTTCGTCAAACAAGTATACTAGAAAGTTTGCAATGTCTGGTATAGAGGGATCGAAAATATCTACAGAATGATCCCTACACCAACGACGAAAAACCTTCCACTTAGCCGCATAGTTTAGCAGAGAGGACGTCCTCCTACAGTTAGAAATCGCGGCCACTGCTCGTCCTGTAAAGTGCTTGCCATGCAAGAAGGACCGCACAACGGAAAAACGTGAAGGTTGAGACCTTGCGGGTTGTGATGGAGTTGGCGCGATTTCCCCTGCGAAAGAAGATCCTCCCGTGGAGGAAGCTTTCGCGGTAGGTCCCACAACAGACACCTGAGTAGATTTATCCACGGTCTCTGTGGCGACAGAGATGCTACCAACAGAATCTTGCATTGAGATTGTTTTATCTTTAGCAATACTTGCTGAATTAACGGCGCTGGAGGATACGCATATCCTATCATTCCGTCCCAAGGGATCGACAGAGCATCTACTGCAAATGCTCTTGGATCCGGACACGGAGACACATACGTCTGCAACTGATTGTTGAGATGTGTCGCAAATAAGTCTATCATTGGCCGTTCCCATTGGTAGCAAATCTGATTGAATACTTGTTTGTTGAGAGTCCACTCCGACGGCAACAAGCGACCCTTTCGTGAAAGGGAGTCTGCTAGCACATTCAGACGACCCGGTATGTGACGGACCGAAAGAAGAACGTGATGTTCTAGCGCAAACAGAAGGATTCTTTCCGTTAGATTGAACAACGGAACTGAATGAGTGCATCCCTGATTCTGTATATACGCCACAACTGTCGTATTGTCGGATAGGATTTGGACATGAGCATTGTGAATAATGTCCATCGAATGACGTAACGCAAGCCAAATTGACATCATTTCCTTGATGTTTATGTGCTTGCACAGGAATTGCGGATCCCAAAGACCCTGGCATCTCGAATCCGTTGGGATTAATGATGCACCCCAACATGTTTGACTGGCATCCGTCATAATGGTAAAACTCGGATCCGGCAACTGCAGCGGAACTCCCTGAGTTAACCACTGAATGTTTGCCCAAGTCTGAATCTCTTGTTTCACTTGATCTGACAAGAGAACGTCTACGTCGAGCGAATGAATTTTAACACTCCAATTCTGAGTGAAGAAAATTTGGAGAGGACGTGTGCGTAACCGCCCCATCGGAATGAGATCCGCAGCGGCTCCGCACAGACCTATCAGTCTCATAAATTCTCTCGCTGTGACTTTGTCTGCGTGCAGACAATAGCGAGCGTAACAACTGACTAATTTCGCTCTGGTTAACGGCAGACGAACGAGATTGTTGTGCGTCTCGAAGCTCATTCCCAGATGAGTGAATGACTTGGACGGCACCAGATCCGACTTCTCCTCGTTTACTATAAAACCGAGACGTCGGAGCAATAGAAGTAGATTCTGAACATCGTTCTGAAGCATTAACTCGTTGCCGTACCTCTGAAGAATGTCATCCAGGTAGGCAGACGTTACCGCAGACGAATGAGCTCGGAAATAGATCATTACCGAGTTCATTACCCAAGTGAAAGCCCAGGGTGCTAGATTCAATCCGAAGCACATCGCCCGGAATTGATACACCACTCCTAGGACTGCGAAGCGTAGATACTTTCGGAATGTCGGATGTACCATGACGTGAAAGTACGCATCTATGCTTGTTGCATAATCGTTCACCCGAATACTCGCTCTGACCGACCGAATCGTCTCCATATAAAATTTTGGAGCGACGATCAGCTTGTTTATCCAGCTCAAATCTATGACTGGACGGAACGAGCCGTCTGGTTTCGGAACCAGAAACAGATGGCTGTAGAATCCCGGAGTCTCCTGGTTTTCTACGACCTCTACCGCGTTCTTCATTAAAAGAGACTGCACCTCTGATAACAGAGCGTCTCTTTTCTGCGGATTTGACGGAAGTTGAGTCCACTTTGGACTTTGAGTTAATGGAGGCTTTCGTTTGAAGGATATCTTTAGACCTTCCGAAGTCACTCCTCTCACCCAAGGGTCGTCCGTAATCGACGCCCATTCTTGTGAAAAGCTCGACAACCTTCCGCCAACCGGTACGCGATAGAGGTTTAAGCCATCACCTCCTGGACCTGCGAGGCCTGCGGTAGGAGAAACCACGTCCTCCACGACCCGCACCTCGCCCCGTCGACCTCGGGGCGTCCGACCGGTTGTCCCGGCCCGATAGGACGTCCCGAACGAGAGTCACTACCTCGACGGTCTCTCGAATAAGACCAAGAGGACGCACCGGAACCTCTATAGGAACTTCTCTTGGGCGCATTAGACCCAGAAATGCCTGTCTTATTCTTGTCTGCTGTATCCGACTTCTTAGAAGCAGATTTGAACAACAGAGAATCCGAAGCTTTCTTTGTAATTTTATCATAAATAGCAGAAAGCTTGCCGTCAAAGAGAAGTTCTCCTGAGACCAAAGCGACTCTAAGAGAGTTCTTCACCTTAGTATCCACGAGTGTGGATGTAGCTAGGGCTGCGTCACGTCTAACCAACTCCAGATTTGTCACTGAAAGGGCGGAGTTACACGTGGAATAAGCTACTGCCCTTGAAAGAAGTCTTAAAGAAGATTGAATATCCTGAAACTCTTTCCCTTGAAGGCGCAGTGATAACGCCTTAGTAAGGTGATCTGTGTAAGATAAGGCATCTAAATTGGCTCTGTTAGACGCAATAGCTGTTTCCAACACCGTGGTTGGAATAGAAGCCGACGACGGTAATGATAGCTCTAAGTCTTCCACCTCGTCGTCCATACGCAGAGGAACTCTCGGGATACCCTGTCCTGCCGTGTCGAATTTATTCCTTGCATTAATGAAAGGCAGGTTGAGAGTATTAGCGGACAAGAAACCTGCTTTCCCCATCTTCGAAGCCAAGTTTAAATATAGCGTCGTTCAATAATTCAAATGTTCTTGCAACATTATTGGACTGCGACGGAAACTCGGGATCGATGTCCCTGAACCACTCAAAAAATTCAGTGTCCAATGACGCTATAATCCTCTTGTCCAGAACCGCAGCAGTCTGGCCCGACGGAACAACTCGAGGGAGAAAGTGCCGGATGAAGTCCACGGCAGCTTTATGTTGTTCCGAAAGGGATAGCTCCAAATCATCCGTATCCCTTTCACCATCCGGTCGGACCTCATGATGCTCCCGGTCGTCCGCCCCCGATGCTTTGGCAGAGCGTACCGATCCAGCGCCGTCGGATAATTCTCGATCCAACACCGTTTCTGTCGGCTGCTGGGATGCTGCGATAAGCTGTGCTATCTGCACAAGAATGTCCGGCGTCGAGACCTGCGGAGGCGCAGTCTTTCGCTGCTTCGCCGAGGGCAGCTCCGCATCAGATGGGTCCCGCATACTTTTTCTATGCGAACGTCCGGAGTCCATCGGTCTCGAATCCCTGGCTGCCGGATGGTGTGACCTGGTCGCTGAAGAATCCTTGATCGGCGAAGCTGGTAAGATATCGGCGGTCACACAGCCAAGGTGCGGTCGTGTGCGCTGACGAGAAGAAGAAGCCTTAGCAGTCTCCGCGGACTGCCTATACAACGGAGCATCCCGAGCAACGGACGTATGCTCCACTTGCGACACATTTTGTACCACAACATCTGGTCCCAGATGTTGTTGTGCGAGAGAGGGGCCTCTCTCGCTCGCGGCCCGGCTGGACCTGGACGAGCTAGGAACCGGACTCAAAGGCTTCCTCCGTTCTCGCTTACTATCCGCCGTCACTGGGTGTGCACATTGTATGTTTATAGTGCTCGCATCACCCAAAATTTCCTCCTGGACCGCATCGGACGAACCCGCCTGCATAACCATTCAGTGAATGGACGCTACACCGGGCGAGCTAGCGGACGACATTTGTCTAATCTCCATGAGCACTTTTGCCGCTAGCTCTGAATTCATTTGTGACGACGGACGCACACTTGTAGAAGATAACATGGAAACATCACCCTGTTCTTGTTCCTCTGAAATAGAAACTGAGAGAGTAGAGTGACCTTGCGGAGAAAGAGCCGGCATAGCCCTTTCTCCAGAAACAACATACCGTGACACACGTTTCCAATGCTTGTCATCCCAATATTGACATATAGGACAGGGATTAGTGCGAGAACACTGACTACAATTAATACAATGATCATGAAAGTCAGAGGAAGATTTCTTCCCATTACAATTTGAACAATATCCTTTCATTGTGAAAAGTCAACAACAAGTCCTAGTTACTCGCACAAACCCCTGACACAAAGATACATAATAACATGATCCATTAATAAATGAAAAAACAATTGCAAATCAAAATAATTTTGAAAAAATATTTTTTCAGCAAAGCCCAAGTTGCTGAAAAGTAACGTTGAGCCCCGATGGATCCGATGGCAAAGTGTGGTCAAAAATTTTAAATTTATATTAAATAATTAATGAGACACTTACGGATAATATAAATGTATCTTATAGTGAGATAAACTACACCAAAGGCAAACAGCCCCCCTCAAAAAAGGCTGTTGCCAATGTAAACTAACAGTGTAAAACACCAGAAAACATGACTCCAGGCACTGAAAAAAAACTGGCCCGAAATCAGTCATCAAAATTACACTCTATCTGATGCAAGACAGAGACTCCCAGGGGAGAATCTGCAGAACATCAGATGGAAGATGCAGAACACAACGTTTATACACCCATGGGTGAAAACGTAACTATGGGGAAAATAACAGAAAACATTCTGTAACCAAGCAACTCTCCCAGGAAAATTTTAGAAATGAACTTTCTCAAAAATATGCCAAAAGCATGGGAGAATTGCAAGGGGGGACTTTAGAAGGCTAGGGGAGAGGAAACACTGAATAAGCAGTGCAACATTTAGCAAGAACGACAACAAGAGGCCCATGCCTCGAAAATAGGCAACTTAACATAATTTCATCAAAAAATTTTAAGTACAGCCCTGATTATTTTTTGTCACTTCTTTTTCCTCTCCTCCTTCTATATCCTCCTTAGAATCACCATTTCTCCAAAAATTACGTGTCTGGCATCCTTTAAACTGAGATTTACAAGCACAAAGATCAGTGAGATGTTGACTGATGAAGGGCCAAACAGAGAATGATAATTGGCGCCAATTTCGGGATGTCTGTGTCACTGCGCATGCGCAGTGGGGGCGTAGTATGGAGGTCCTTTAGGACATGATTTCTTTTTGTTTTGGATGCAAATTTTGAGGATTGGGGGGCAAAATTTGTGTTTGGCCCTGGTTTTGTTAGAGTTAGCACCAGCTAAGTCTGGGTCATTGGTACAGTATAAAAATATAGAAATTAGGGGCGGGGGCCAAAATTTTTGCCCCTCCCATAACAACGCCAAATATTATCCCTCAAACTTCTCTTGAACAATCTGAGTCTACACCTCAAAAGGAAGGAGCATACCATATATCAAGTCTCTGCTACTACTGGTTCATGAGAAGATTTACAAAGATTTTGGTGCCCCTTGGGGGCGTGGCACCACCCAGGAGGAGAGGCAACTTCATTTGAACAAATCTGAATTGGCATTAGGTAATAAACATTTAGCCAACATTTGAATAAAATTGGGCTAGTGGTTTAGGAGGAGAAGTCGATAATGTAAAGTTAACGCCGGACAGATGCCGGACGGATCACGATCAGTAAAGTTCCCGCTGAGCTTCGCTCAGGTGAGCTAAAAACAAGAGCGCACGTATCGCTGAAGTAATACAATGTCCCCTTCCGGACTAATGAGCATTAATAATTATACAAATGTTATAACCTAGATGTGATCAGTTCAAATCCAGGGGGGCCGATTTGAACAAACTTGAATCAGATCCACCCCACAATGTTGCATACCAAATATGAAAAGATTCTGCCTGCTGGATCTGGAGAAGAAGATTTTTTAAGAAATTTGCCTGAAATGCACTAAGTTTGAATTTGGGCTTCTATACTAAGCCCAAATGTGAATCCAGGGGGCCGATTTGAACAAACTTGAATCAGATCCACCCCACAATGTTGCATACCAAATATCAGAAGATTCTGCCTGCTGGATCTGGAGAAGAAGATTTTTTAAGAAATTTGCCTGAAATGCACTAAGTTCGAATTTGGGCTTCTATAGTGATTGTAAAATGATTCTGCCCACTTTGGCGGGAGAAGAAGATGTTTTAGTAATTTCTCTAATACACATAGGGTGCTATCAGAGTTATGCCCCCTATGGAGCCCCAAGTGGGCATATCCATTTCATTTGAACAAACTTGAATTTAGATATGGTAATGAAAATCCCTACCAAGTTTCGAGCAAATCGACCTAGCGGTTTTAGAGGAGAAGTCGTTTGAAAAATGTTCACGACGCCGGACGGACCACGACGGACGGCAAGTGATGAGTTTAGCTCCCTTCGGTGAGCTAATAACTGCTCAGCAATTACTGAAACATGTGAAATAACCACCCCCAAAAGAGCGTAATCATACACTTTATAAATCTCTTTTCAGGAATTACCACTGTAGTTAATGAAAAAAGAAGTTTTTGTCCTGTCGGGATTCGTCTTGTTGGGATGACACCCCTCATACATCTTACAAGTATAAATATCTAGATATTAAAATTTCTTGCCTCATGTTCCCTATATTGGTTAACATGGGGAGTCCATTTTTATTTCTTTTTTTTTTTTTTTTTGGGGGGGGGGTATGTTCTCCCTCGCCCCCATCCTCATGGATACGCCACTGATTCATACCCATGATCACTGTATGAATCCCCTAGAAAAAGCATAGTAGGCCTAATGCAAGCACTACAGGGGAAAAAGGCAATATTCCCATGCTGTTTGGCCGTCTTAATTTTTTAACATTTCCTTTTTATAATGTTTATTTGTTGTGCAACAACCTCTTCCTTTAAAACCACGTCTACTACATACCCACCGGCATGTTCATCCACCAACAGTGTATTTCATATTGAGAAAAAATGAAAAGTATGTGGCAATTGAAAATGCCTTAAAACATGCCCAGTTGGCTTCACACAGAGTTTACTGACATTTTACAGAATGAGGCTCGTGGGCAAGGGTGGCACTACAGGAGATGGTCGATCCTCGTAAAAGAGGCTTTTATCCCACTTTCCTACCTCACCAACCTGCTTCACTGAGTGTCCCAATGCACTCTAATAAAAAAATAAGAGCGCACGTATCGCTGAAGTAATACAATGTCCCCTACCGGACTAATGTGCATTAATAATTATACAAATGTTATAACCTAGATGTGATCAGCATGAATTCTGTTGAAGCATTTCCAAAAAAAGTCCAGAAAACTGATATTTTGGCGCTTTCCATATTTCCAAGGGGCATAATTCACACAAGAATAATGCAGTCAGCATGAAACTCAAACCTGATCTGTAAGTCATCGTTCTATAGTAGGTTACCAAGAATGAAATCATTTGGTTGAAGCATTTCCAAAAAAAGTCCGGAAAACTAAAGTATGACTGACAGACTGACTGACGGATGGACAGAGTACAAATGAAACTTGATCTGTAAGTCATCGTTCTATAGTAGGTTACCAAAAATGAAATCAATCTGTTGAAGCGTTTCCAAAAAAAGTTCGGAAAACTAAAGTATGACCGACAGACTGACTGACAGACTGATGGATGGATGGACAGAATGTAAATGAAACTTGATCTGTAAGTCATGTTTTATAGTAGGTTACCAAAAATGAAATCATTCCGTTGAAGCGTTTCCAAAAAAAGTCCGGAAAACTAAAGTATGACCGACAGACTGACTGACAGATTGACGAATGGATGGACAGAGAGTAAATGAAACATGATCTGTAAGTCATCGTTCTAGAGTTGGCTACCAAAAATTAAATCATTCCGTTGAAGCATTTCCCAAAAAAGTCCGGAAAGTTAAAAAATTTATAGTAATTTATATATTTTTTATACTTACCAATGACCCAGACATAGCTGGTGCTAACTCTTAAAATATAGGGCCAAACACAAATTTTGCCCCCCAATCCCCAAAATTTGCATCTAAAACTAAAGAAAAACATGTCCTGAGAGGCCCTCCACACTTCGCCCCTACTGCGCATGCGCAGTGTCAAGGACGTTCCGAAATTGGCGCCATTTATCATTCTAATAACCAGTGCCTGGTAAGCGCTATGTACTCAGCGGGGAGGCAAGAGTTCCCAACTCCTGGGAGGGCCATCCCCGTCTGGGTCATTGGTAAGTATAAAAAATATATAAATTACTATAAATTTTTTAACATTTTTATACTGTACCAATGACCCAGACATAGCTGAATAGTAAAAAGGCTGGAGGGCCAAGGACATAGAGCAAAATGGAATACGCTCAATAAAATAAAATAGAGTCATCCCCTGTAGGGAAAAGAAGTAATAGGCCTTACATGTATCTTTCTTATTTATGATAAATTAGAAAGATACAACACCTTCCAAAAATTGAGCTTCATACATCCATGTACTCTATTAATATCCAATAATCCTTATACTAATAATTTTTAAAGTAAGCCAATAATAAAGTAAGTCTAGAGAATAGAGACTCTTATACTCCTAAAAGTGTGTGAGAATTGCATAATCATGTCCGTTGACATATGCAATATTCAAAAGCTATACTTTAAAAACTAAGACTTGAATGAATTTTATAAACTTAAACTTCTCACTAAACAACCATCCCAATAACAGCTCAGAATTACTAACTCCGGAGGAGGTATCCCCTTGTTTTCATAGTAAAAACAGGTGACCCAAGGGAACACCCTCCCCCCCCCCTTTTTCTTGCCCTGGGTCAAATAGCCCAGAGCGAAGAGGGCAGCCGAACGGAGACACTGCCGAAACAGACAGCCTACCTAGCTATAGTAGCAACTGTTAAGTGAATGACATTCTGAGCAGTAGATAATAGACCTAACAATAGAGGCCTCCAGAAATGGACTCGATATTTCTGAGATAAAATTCATGAATGGATGGCTGAGCGCAATGAGCAGCCTTCAAAAATCTATAATAGAACACTATTAATGTAAGCCCAAGAAGTAGAAGAACTCTTACTTCATGAGCCGAAATCTTAAGCACAACTGCTAAGCCAATGATATACCATAAGCAGTACGCTAGTTAATAGAATCCATTAACAATAAAATGGAGCGTAACGTCCTTCTACTAGACATCAAAGACAGAAGAAGCTTACGCCCTTGTAATAAACAGATATCTGTTTATAAATACATAAACTGTACCCGGAAAGAGTAAAGGCCTATGCCCATACGAAGACGGAAGGACCTTAAAATAATAGGTTCCGGATAATAGGAGCCTAACTCTTATGCAACAATCCAACCTAAATAGTAACGGAAGTATTGATTCCGAAACTATGAAAGTGAAAATCATCCATCGATAGTGCATGAAACTCACTGACTCTACAGTAAAAGAGAAACCAACATAATTACTGTCTAAAAGGTCAGAATTTGAAAACTACTGTTTCCAGAGGCTCAAATGATTACTTAGCTAAATAAGAACCTGAAGTTAAAATCCGTATAGAAATTTAATCTAAAGATTCTAAGTCTATTTATCAAAAAGTTACTAACTGACTTAGATAAAGAGACAAAAGACTCAATTGTAAACTATCGTAGAGTGCATAGGTATGAGGTAACATAAACCTATAACCTAAATAACAACAGGCTGCAGTAGATCTTGTGAAACAAGTATACTAAAAAATAGCAATGAGTAGTATGGAGGGATCAACCATGTGAACATAATGATCCCTACACTACGACGGAAGAGCCTCCACTTTAGTCGCATAGAATAGCGAAGAAGAGGATCTCCTATAGTAAGAAATCGCGTCCAAAGCTCGTCCAGTACAGTGCTTACAATGCAATACGGACCACACAACGGAATACATGAAGGTTGCGACCTTGCTGGTTGTGAAAAAGATGACACGATTTACCCAGTGAAAAAAGATCCTCACATAGAGGAAGATTTCACGTTAAGATCCACAGTAGACAAGAGAGTAAATTACTCATGATCTCTGTGAAGATAGAGATGCTATCAACAGAAATGTATTGTGGTTGTTTATCTTAGCAATACCTGCTAAAAACAACAGCGCCGGAGGATACGCGTATCCTATCATTCTGTCCTATAGATCAATAGAGCGTTAACAGTATTAGCTCAGAGATCTGGACAAGCCAACACATACGTCTGCAATTGATTAGCCAGCTGTGTCATAAATAAAACATCAATGGGCGCTCCCATAGATAGCAAATCTGATTGAATACTTGTTTGTTGAGAGTCCATTCTGACAGCAACAAGCGACCCGTAAGAGAACGGGAGTGCGATAAAACAATCAGACGACCCAGAATATGACGGACCAAAACTGAACTTGGTGTACTATAACCAACAAACGGATTCTTTCCATTAAATTGAATAACGGAAACGAAAGAGTGCCTCCCTGGTTCCGGAGATACGCCACTACTGTCGAATTAAAGGACAGGAATTTGGGCATGCGTTTCTGAATAATGTTCATGCAATGACATAAAGCAAGCCTAAAAAACATTATTCCGCGGAAGTTAACTGATAGCTAAAAGACTGCGGAACCCAAAGACCCTGGCACTTCGAATCCGTAGGGATCAGTATATATCCCAATCTGTTTGACTGGCAACCGTCATAACAGCCACACTCGGGTCCGGCAACTGCGGCGGCACTCTCTGAGTCAACCACCGAATGTTTGCCCCAGTCTGAATCTCTTGTAACACTAGATAGACAAGAGAATGTATAAATCAAGCAATTCATGGATTGCCGGAAAGTTGCCGTCGAAGAGAAGCTCCTCCGAGAACGAAGCGACTCTGAGAGAGTTCTTAACCTACTATCCTCGCGTGGATGTAGCTAGGGCTGCCTCACGTCTAACCAACTCCAATCAGCCACTGAAGGGCGGAGTTATACGTGAACAAACTACTGCCCTCAAAAGAAATTACATTGAGAATAATATCCCGTAAATCTTTGCTTGAAGACGTAATGATAACGCCTCAGTAAGGCAGATTACGTATAATAAAGCGTCTAAGTTAAGTCTAATATACATAATGTCGTTCCCAACATTGAAATTGGAAAAGACATAAACGGTGAAAAAGAATATATGCAGTCTTTAATCACACCGTCTAGACGCATATGAACTCTCGGTATGCCCTGCTCTGCCAAAATAAACTATATGTAAAAAAAGATAAAATGGCAGAAATGAGCCACGCGGACAAGAAACTAAACTATCATGCTTAGTAGCCGTCTTGAATATATATATAAATATATAGCGTCGAAAAATAAAACACATGTTGTAATGACAATATTGGACTGCGTCGGTAAGTCAGGGACAAAGTCCCTGTACCGATCGAAAAATCCGAGTCCAATGACGCTATAAGTCTCTTATCCAAGATCGCAGCAATGAAGTCCGAAAAATAATCACTGGAAGAAATGCCAGAAGATATGAAAGGCATCTTCCGATACTACTAAAGGGAAAACTCGAAATCTTTCGAATCCCTTTCGCCATCCTGTCGGACCCTATAAAGCGTTCGGTCGTCCGTAGCTTGATGCAACCACGGACCGCACCGACCCAGCGCCGTCGGATAATTCCTGATTCGACCGAGAAACCGTCAATTGCTGGGATGCTGCGAAACAACTGTGCTAACTCGGATAGCACGTCCGTCACTGAGGCCTGAGGAGCAGCGGTCTTACGATGCATTGCCGCAGGAAGCTCCGAGATCGTTACCCCATGCATACTTCCAATATGCGAGCGAACGGAGTGTATAGGCCTCGTGTCCCTTGGCTACCGGATGGCGCGACCTATTCGCTGTGGAATCACTGAATGCCGAAACTGATCGGATACTCGAGGTCACGTAGCCAATGTGCGGTCGTGTGCCCTGCTGTGAGGATGAGGAAGCATTAAAGACAGTCTCTCGGACTGTCAATATAACGGAGCGTCCCGAGCAACGGACATATGCTCCGAATGTAAAATATCTGAACCACAACATGCGGTCCCCTATGTTGTTGGCTTCCTCCGATCTGTCCTCCATCTGCCGTCACTGGGTGAGTACTAAAGTAATTAAAGTGCTCGCATCACCCAAATCTCCTTCCTAGACCGCAACGGACGAACCCGGCAGCCGAACCATTCGATGAATGTACGCTACACCGGGTGAGCTAGCGAATGTCACTCCGTAAGCGATAGACATATTCCATGAGCACTTATTGCCGCTAACTCTTCATTAACTATGACGACAGAGGCACACTTTTGAAAGACATCTCCATAACTCTTCGAACAAGAAACCAGAAATGCTTGGATAGCAAGCATAAAATAATAATATATATAGCGTCGTTCAATAATTCGAAAGTTTGTGTGACATTATTGGACTATGTCGGAACTGAGGGACGATGTCCCTGAACCGAACCAAAAATTTCTAAGTCCACCGACGCTATCAGTTTCTTATCCGGCATCGCAGCATATGTTGTTCCGAAAGGGAAAGCTTGAAATCCACCGAATCCCTTTCGGTATCCCGTCGGACCGGATGAAACTTTCGGACGTCCGTACCCGCTTCCGCGGAGCGTCCCGACCCAGCATCGTCGGATAAAATATATGCGACAGATTCAGTTGATGCTGGGATGCTGCGATAAACTGTGCTATTAAGGAAAGCACGTCCGTTCCCGAGGCCTGTGCAGTAGCGGACTTACGATGCATTGCCGCTGGAAGCTCCGTGTACGTTGACTCCCGCATACTTCCTATGCGAACGTCCGGAGTCTGCAGGCCTCGAGTCCCCGGCTACCGACCCAGCGCTGTCGGATAATTCTCGATCCGACACCGTTTCTGTCGGCTGCTGGGATGCTGCGATAAGCTGTGCTATGTGCACAAGAATGTCCGGCGTCGAGACCTGCGGAGGCGCAGTCTATCGCTGCTTCGCCGAGGGCAGCTCCGCATCAGATGGCTCCCGCATACTTTTCCTATGCGAACGTCCGGAGTCCATCGGTCTCGAATCCCTGGCTGCCGGATGGTGTGACCTGGTCGCCGAAGAATCCTTGATCGGCGAAGCTGGTAATATATCGGCGGTCACGCAGCCAAGGTGCGGTCGTGTGCGCTGACGAGAAGAGGAAGCCTTAGCAGTCTCAGCGGACTGCCTATACAACGGAGCGTCCCGAGCGACGGACGTATGCTCCGCTAACGACACATTTCTACTACAACATCTGGGGCCAGATGTTGTTGAACGAGAGAGGGGCCTCTCTCGCTTGCCGTCCGGAAGGACCGGAACGAGCTATGAACCGGACTAAAAGGCTTCCTCCGTTCTCCCTCCGATCCGCCGTCACTGGGTGTGCATTAAGTTAATTTTATAGTGCTCGCATCACCCCAAAATTCCTTCTAGACCGCAACGGACGAACCCGGCTGCCGAACCATTCGGTGAATGGACGCTACACCGGGCGAGCTAGCGGACGTCAAAGGCCGTCGAACCTACTAGGGTCCTCTTAGGCAATTGGCGTATTACATGAGCACTTTTCCGCTAGCCCTTCATTAATTGTGACGACGGAGGCACACTGTTGGAAGACATCACAGATACATCACCCTAATCTTGATCGTCTGAAATAGAAATTGATAAAGTAGAGTGACCCTGCGGGGAAAGGACCGGAGTGTTCAAATCCCCAACAACATACCGTGACATACGCTTCCCATATTGTCATCGAAATCATACGATACAGAACCGGAGTTAATGCGAGTACACTGACCACATATAGAATGATAATAAGGTCAGAGGAAGACTTCCTCTTAAAACAATAGATCAATATCCTTTCAATGTGAAAAGAAAACAAGTCCTGGTACTCGCACTAACCCCTGGCAATCAAAATACATAATAATAATATGATCCATTAATATAGAAAAAATAATTGAAATCAAAATATTTTGAAAAAATATTTTTTCAGAACAGCCCAAGTTTCTGAAAAGTAACGTTGAGCCCCAATGGATCCCAAGCCTAAGTGTGGACAAAAATTTTAAAAATATTTTAAACAATTTATTCAACACTTACGAACAATAATAATGTATCTAGTTATGATTGAAATAACATAAAGATATTATTATTTAGAAATCCCCCCCTCACACAGAGGGCTGTTGTAAATGTAAACAATGAGTGTAAAAACACTAAAATAAGACTCCAGGCACCCAGGCCCGAAATCAGTTACCAAAAATACACCATCTGATGCAAAACAGAGACTTCCAGGGAAGAAACTGCAGAACATCAGATGGTAGATGCAGAACACAACGCCTAACCACCCGTAGGTGAAGACGTAAACATGGGGAAAGAACAGAATTCATTCTGTTATTCAGCTAAACTCCCAAGAAATTTTAGTAATAATAATTACAGAAATTATGCCAAAAGCATGGGAGAATAGCAAGGGGGAACTTAAAGGACAGGGAGAGAGGAAAAACACTTGTAAAAACAGTGTAACTAAATAATCAGAATGACAACAAAATGGCTGCTGCCTTGAAAATAGGTAACTTAACATAATTTCATTAAAAAATTTTAAGTTACAGCCCTGATAATATTCTGTCACACATTCTTTTCCTCTCCTCCTTTTCTATCCTCCTTAGAATCACCATTTCACTAATATTTATGTGTCTGGCATCATTTAAACTGAGATTTAAAAGCACAAAGATCAGTCAGATGTTAACTGATGAAGGGCCAAACTTAGAATGAAAATGGCGCCAATTTCGGAACGTCCTTGACACTGCGCATGCGCAGTAGGGGCGAAGTGTGGAGGGCCTCTCAGGACATGTTTTTCTTTAGTTTTAGATGCAAATTTTGGGGATTGGGGGGCAAAATTTGTGTTTGGCCCTATATTTTAAGAGTTAGCACCAGCTATGTCTGGGTCATTGGTACAGTATAAAAATACTGATATTTTGGCGCTTTTCCTTATCTCCAAGGGCCATAACTCACACAAGAATAATGCAATCAGCATGAAACTCAAACTTGATCTGTAAGTCATCGTTCTACAGTAGGTTACCAAAAATGAAATCATTCCGTTAAAGCGTTTCCAAAAAAAATCTGGGAAACTGATATTTTGGTGCTTTTTCACATATTTCCAAGGGCCATAACTCACACAAGAATAATGAAAACAGCATGAAACTCAAACTTGATCTGTAAGTCATCGTTCTATAGTAGTTTACCAAAAATGAAATCATTCCGCTGAAGCATTTCCAAAAAAAACTCCGGAAAACTAAAGTGTGACTGACAGACTGACAGACTGACTGACAGACAGACAGACTGAGGATGGACGGAGTGCAAACCTTTAGTCCCCTCCGGCGATGCCGGTAGGGGACTAATTGGCTTCTATGAAAGAGAATGATTTTATATTTGATCTGCTGCTTCATAATGATGAGTTGTATCGTGTGTCTAATTTTCCAATCTGCCGTGCAGCCAGTTCCTGTTTGCCGATACTTTGAAGTCGTTTCATCTCTGTAATCAATTGCATGCAGCGATGCAGGTCCAGACCCGGTATTGGTCTTGGCTTGTTAAAGATTATTCCTCATATTGGACCAAGTTAAAATTCAGGCTCCAATAGGTAGTCCAAATGTTAATCCAGGGACTTAATTTGAACAAACTTAGATCTGACCTCCCTAAGGATGCTGTATACCAAATATCAAAAGATTCTAACTGGTGGATCTGAAGAAGAAGATTTTTAAAGAGTAATCCTCATATTGCACTAAGTTCAAATTTGGGCTCCCTTAGAGAGGCAAAATAATAACCCAGGCACTTGATTTGAATAAACCTGTATCTGACCCCTCCACCCTAGAGATGTTGTATACCAAATATAAAAACATTCTGACTGCTGAATCTGAAGAAGATTTTTGAAGAAATTTCCACATATTGCACAAAGTTAAAATTCAGGTTACCATAGGGAGCCCAAATATTAACCCAAGGACCTGATTTGAACAAACTTTAATCTGTTGTATGCCAAATATGAAAGCAGTCTTACTGGTGGATCTGAAGATTTTTAAAGATTATCACCCATATTGCACTAAGGTAAAATTTGAGTTACCACAGGGAGCCCAAATATTAACACAGGGACCCGATTTAAACAAACTTGAATCTGGCTCCCCTAGAGATGTTGTATACCAAACATGAAAGCCTTCTGACTGGTGGATCTGAAGAAGATTTTTAAAGAAATTTCCTCATATTGCACCAAGTTAAAATTCAAGCTATCATAAGGAGCCCAAATATTAACACAGGAACCAGTTCTGAACAAACTTTAATCTGCCCCCCTCCCCCTCACCTCCCATAGAAATGTTCTATACTAAATATGAAAGCATTCTTACAGGTGAATCTGAAGCAGATTTTTAAAGATTATCACCCATATTGCTTGCTCCAAGTTAAAATTAAGGCTACCATAGAAGGCCCAAATATTAACCCAGGGACTGGATTTGAACAAACTTTAATCTGCCCCCCTCCCATACAGATGTTCTATACCAAATATGAAAGCATTCTGACCGGTAGATCTGAAGAAGAATATTTTTAAAGATTATCCCCATACGTTAAAATTTACGCTACCAAAGGAAGCCCAAATATTAACCCAGGGACCTGATTTGACTTGAAAATCTGACCCTCCTAGAGATGTTGTACACCAAATATGAAAGCATTCTGACTCGTAAATCTGAAGAAGATTTTTAAAGAAATTTCCTCATATAGCACTAAGTCAAAATTTGGGCTACCATAGGGAGCCCAAACATTAACCCAGGTGCGCGATTTGAACAAATGTGAATCTGGATCATTTTCCAATGCCCCCTCCCTATGGAGAATGGGAACTTTATGCATGGAATGCACCATCAACCTTAGTACACAACGCCACTGTGCCCCCACATGGGCAATGGGGGCAAAGTGTCTTGCCCAATGATACAATGCGTTTGCCTGGCAAAGTAAGACTTAAGGATACAACAAATGAACTCACTGCAGAAATAAACTCTTGCTCAAGTCAAACAGTGAATATGGGCGATCAAGAGATGAAAAATAAAAATATTAATAATAACTGCTCAGCAACTACTGAAACATGTGAAATAACCACCCCCAAAAGAGCGTAATCATACACTTTATAAATCTCTTTTCAGGAATTACCACTGCAGTTAATGAAAAAATCTAAATTTTATAGTAAATTTCCTTTCTTATTATACCTACTGCAATTGTTTACTACAGGCTTGCACTACAGTGGAAGACCCTAACTCGGATAAAATACTTTCTATTTTAATCTTTCCCAAGAGATTTGGGAAAGAAAAGTGGTGGAAAAACACCAGGAAAAAATAAGCCAAAACTGGGTAGAGCGCCATCTGCGCACACCCAGTAGGGGAAGCTCTTCTCTTAGTACAATTCCACGACTGCCGTTATCCAGTGCGCAAGCAGTCATCAAACCATTATTTTGAGTCCGCCAATAAAGGAGTTATGTGATCAGCAGGGAGAAAGGATTCTTACCCGAATAAGAAGACGGGAGGGCCTCCATGTAAACAATTGCGGTAGGTATAATAAGAAAGGAAATTTACCATAAAATTTAGATTTCTTATCAAAATACCTTACAATTGTTTACTACAGGCTGAATAGACAATAGGATGCAGGGAATTGCATAACCAACCCACACAAAACACAATAGCACTGGAACCGTGGACAGAGGAAGAGGTCCCTAGGCCTATCAAACTATAGCATCACAAACATTAGTAAAAAACAATGAGAGATGAGGCATATGGTGATGTGCGACACACAGACAGAAAGGACAGTAACAGTACGGACCTGGAACTGACCTTGAAAGAAGCTGAATGGCTGGGATAGACAACAGCCTGAGCAGAAGAAAGAGGGCCCATAGAACAAATGTCCTCTGCCTGCTCCTGCAACTGTCGCAGATAAGTGGAGAAAGTAGCATTTCTCCAGTAGGCTGCCAGCATAACATCCGACAACATGACAGAGTTAGTATAAGCCTCAAGAGGTAGACAATGCGCGCACCTTGTGGCAGAAAAACATTTGGTAATACAATCGCCAGTCGCTAGACGAGCAGAAGCTGCACGAATAGCAACACAAATCCATCGAGAAATGGATTCAGGAGAGATCTTCTGTCGACCAGGAATAAGAGACAGAAAAGTGATCCTACCCTTCCAAATTAACAGAGCAAAGGGTGTTTACCCTCAACAGAAGGAAGAGTCCCGATACACCGATACAGAGAGGAGGCGGAGTAGTTTCCGGTATCTGATTCTTGGCCAGAAAGGAGCAGTCACTGGTAAACATAACACTTGCGGGAGAGCTTCAGAAAAAGGCCGGGTCAACCGAGAGGGCGTGAAGCTCACTAACCCGTCTGGCTGAGGCAAAAGCCATCAGAAAAAACTGTCTTGTATGTGAGAAAACGCATATCCACTTGGGATAAAGGCACATATGCCCTGCCTCCCCCCCCCCCCCCCCACCCCCCTCCGAAGCAGAGCAGCACGCAAGAAAGATTCCATCTTGGAGTAAGCTGCAAAGTCCGAGGCCTTTTCAAGGAAAAGTGCCGAAAAAGCTTCGAGAGGCAAGGATGAGTGCTGATACGACACTGTCCCACATACAAAAAAGGTCTCCGAAGCATGAACCTGTACCCATTGCTGGAGACCCCCAGAATCAAACATATACCAGAAACTCCGCAATCTGTGTGATCTAAGGAGTGACAGAAGCAACAGAGTGATCCGCACACCATCGACAGAAGACCTTCCACTTAGCTGCATAGGCTAAACCAGTGGAGTGCCTCCTTGAAGAAGAAAAGCAACTCCACTGCTCGTCTCGAAAAAAAAACGTTACGGAGGAGACAGGACCTGACAAAAGCATAATGAAGTCGGGACGATGTTAAACCTCTTCGGTCGACCGTGGCAAAGAAGGACGCGATGTAGAGGGAGACGTGCCGGAACCACCGCTAACAGAGAGTGGAGCAGATTGATCCACACCCACTGACGTGACAGAGGTGAGTTCGAAATGATTCGACAACTGCAGGTTTGTATCTGGGCTAGAACCTGAGGCAAAATCAGAACTGGCAGGAAGGGGTAGCAGACAAGACAGTTCCAAATGAGGGACAGAGCGTCAACGGTGAAAGCCAGAGCATCTGGACATGGGGATACAAAAGTGTCCACCTGATGGTTCCAATGAGTCACAAAGAGATCGATGTGGGGACGACCCCAGAGATCGCAAAGAGACTGGAACACCATGTTGAGCATCCACTCAGTGGAAAAGAACCTTCCCCATCGGGACAGGAAGCAACGGAAAAGGCTAGGATGTTCAGACGAACAAGAATGTGCCGAACCACCACTCCGGCATTGACATCCTGAGCAAGCAGTAGAAGATATTTATTTATTTACTGGTGTTTAAGATCACATATTTTTGCACAATGGCTTATTATAACCAAGCAGTGGAAGATCCCCAACCAATTCGTACATAGGAACATAGGACGTGCCGCCCTGGTTCCAAATGTAAATGACCACTGTCGAATTGTAGGACAACTGAAGGACCTGACAATTCGAAAGGCGGGGGATCCACTGCCAGAAACTCAGAAGAAGAGCAAGAAGCTCATTCTGGTTGACGTGAAGAGCTGCTGGATTCTGGTCCCATGACCTGGGAAGGAAAAGACCTAGAGGATCCAACGTCTTCTCCTCGTTGACTCTGAACCCTAGTGACATGGGCACGCTCAACAGTGTGTCGACATCTGACTCCAGAAAGGCAGCATTGGAATGCCTCTGGAGGATATCGACTAGATATGCCGAAGAAGACACCCTGAACTGTGTGTGATGTAAGACTAACACATGGGACATCAGACGGGTGAAGGCCCAAGGATCCAGGTCGAGGCCGAAGGGCATGGCCTTGAACTGGAATACTCCCTAGGGAATGACGCGGCGAACCGACTAAAAGCCTCCATGCTGACTGAAGGAGCAATGATAGACTGGGTCAGGATACTCAGATCGATAACCTGTCTGAGTCGGCCCTCCTTCGGCACCAAGAACAGGCGGGAATCAACCTGAGATGAACTGCCGATGCCTACCCTTACCCTGTGAGTGAGTAGAAGTGGCGGCAGGAGGATCAGCCCTTGGCTTCACAGAGGAAGTAGAAGGGTACTTGTTAGGCTTTGGACAGCCCCTGCCTCCAACAGAAGGTTGATCAAGCTGATGAAGCAGCAGCTGATCTATGGAACAACATAAGGAGTCATCCCGGACCGTCGCCATGGAATAGTTGCGGACCCGCTGATAGAGGCAGATCGAAGGGCAGTGCGCTGCCCTTCAAGAAGAGAACGGCTTGTGTCCAGCACAGCGACCCTGCGAACTAATTCCAAGTTAGCTGTGTTACAGGCATGCGAGAAGATGCATGAACACAAAAAGCCTGTTCATCGTCAAACTTAGCTGGGAGCAGATAAGCAGCAAAGCAGAAACGACGTGATCGAAGAGAGAGAAAGCATTCCAGCATCTCTCTCGATAAGCCCAACACGAACAGGACGGTTGGACGGTTCGACATGGGAATGAACCGACAAAGTGGATTCACTCCTGACCCATTTAACCAGCGAAGGGTCATGATCCTCAAAAACACCCGATGCGGGGCCGCGGGCTGCAGCCGAAACATCTGAAGGCAGATGTGTATAGGGGTATGACATACACCGAAGATCTACTGAGCGGAAACTTGGGAGAGTTGTCGTGGACCTCTGCGGGACAGAAGGTCCAGGCTGCACAAAAAGCATTGGTCCTGCAAAACTGGCCATGGGACCAGAGTGCATGGATGGGAATGCCACGGAGCTCATGGTAACCGCACCATGAACATCCGAATCCAATAAGGAAAACGGCGGTACTTGACGGCTGAGAGACTACAGTAGAGGGTTCGGCCGGCAGCCCCTTCCGACTTCGCCAAGTTGAAGTCGGGACGGCTGAGGCCCGATACCCCATGTCTAAACTACCAGACATCTCTGCAGACGCTTGCAGGGATAAAACTGCTGTGCTCAACAGCTGAGAGGACACAGCAGGGGGTTCGGTCGGCAGCCACTTCTGACTTCGCGGAGTTGAAGCCAGGGAAGGCTGAGGCCGATACCCCATATCTACACTACCAGATATCTCTGCAGACCCCTGCAGGGAAAAAACTGCTGTGCTCAACGGCTGAGAGGACACAGCAGGGGGTTCGGTCGGCAGCCACTACCGACTTCGCCAAGCTGAAGTCAGGGAAGGCTGAGGCCGATACCCTACATCCACACTGCAGACCCCTGCAGGAATAAGCCAAGGCCAGCTGAAATGGAGACCAATGACATTGTAGACGGAACAGCAGTAGCAGCAGATACGACGGGAGCTGTTGAAACTGGCGGAAAAGGGGAGAGAGAGCAACTGAGTCGCAACCCTAGTGACAGCCTCAGATGTCGACTGGAGAGGGAGCATAGTCCCGGAACCAGGCATCTCTTCACCAGACAACTCAGTATCCACCACGGAAAAAAAAACAAACTGCACATCCCCCATGGAGGATTCATAACTCTCAAAACGACAGCGTTCCCTCCCCCCCCCCCCCCAACCGCATGTGTGGGAGGAGCTGCACATCCTCCATGGAGGTGGTATGACTCTCACCAGACGTGGTCATGTCGGGAGGCCCCGAAATGACAGCATCCAACCCCCCCCCCCCCCCCACTCCCATACACCCTCGCAGGTGTGGGAGGAATGACCACGAGAACGCACCAAAAGCGAAGGCAAAAGGCATTGCCCTAAAGGAACCATAGGGACATAACAGAGGTGAGAACAAAAGAAGAAAAAGGTGAACTCAACAGATACAGAAAGTAGAAGAACACCCCCAACTACAAGAGAAAGGTGGCAGAAAAAGAATCAGAGGAAACACACCTGAACCCAGATCGCTGACAGGGACCCAAAAAACAGAAATTCAGCCCTCAACAGAGTGAAGAAATCCTGGCCATACGGTCCCTCATTGACACCTAACTCCAATAATAATAATAAAATTTATGAAACGAAAAATTTTATGTCTGAACCGCACAGTACACGAAATTCACACGCGAAACGGAAAATATAATGAAAATGTGGTTGAAAATAATAACAAGAATATATAAAACACAGTCCTGTTATATACGATCCTCAGATCCATAATTCCAGTCACAGGAAACCATTATCGATGAGTTGAATTATCACTGTTTCAAAAAGCAAATGGCGCTCGACCCAGTTTTGGCTTACTTTTTTTGGGTGTTTTTCCACCACTTTTCTTTCCAAATCTCTTGGGAAAGATTAAAATAGAGAGTATTTTATCCGAGTTAGGGCCTTCCACTGTAGTGCAAGCCTATAGTAAAGAATTGTAAGGTAGGTAGATAAGAAAGAAGTTTTTGTCCTGTCGGGATTTGTCGTGTTGGGATATTTCAGCCATTCGTCTTGTTGGGATGACACCCCTCATACATGTTACAAGTATAAATATCTAGGTATTAAAATTTCTTGCCTCATGTTCCCTATACTGGTTAACATGGGGGGGGGGGCATTTTTGGGGGGAGGGGGTGCATGTGCTCCCTCGCCCCATCCTCCTGGCTACGCCACTGATTCATACCCATGATCACCATAAGAATCCCCTAGAAAAAGCATAGTAGGCCTAATGCAAGCACGACAGGGGAAAAAAGGCAATATTCCCATGCTGTTTGGATGTCTTAATTTTTAGCTCAACTTTGACGAAGTCAAATTTGAGCTATTGTCATGGCCCGTCGTCCGTCTGTCCGTCTGTCCATCCATCCATCTGTCCGTCTGTCCGTACGTCAACAATTGGCTATGGCTCAGGCTAGAGGTCGTATTTATGAACCGATCTTTACGAAACTTCTTGGGTACCTTTGTTATGACCGTGGGACGAGAACGAGTGTTTTTGGGTGCGGTCCAAAATTCAAGATGGCTGCCAGCCGCCATTTTGTACCGATGATGCAGAAATCTGTTTTTTGTACAGAACTTCCATATGAAAGCTCTGATTTGAATAATTTTTTGAATGAATGTTTAGTACCATGGGGTACATCACATATAAGTTTTTTTCTCGTGCGTAAATTGTGCAAATTAGACTAATTTTGATGTTTTTTGGTGTTAATTTCAGCACTGTAAGTGCAAATGCCAATACGGCTCGGGCTAGAGGCCGTATTTATGAACCGATCTTTACGAAACTTCTTGGGTACCTTTGGTATCACCGTGGGACGAGAACGAGTGTTTTGGGGTCCGGTCCGAAATTCAAGATGGCCGATGGCAGCCATTTTGTACAAAATTAGGTGCAATCAGATTTTTGCACAGAACTTCCATACGAAAGCGCTGATTTGAATAATTTTTTGTGTGAATGTTTAGTACCATGGGATACATCACATATAATACGGGTTTTTTTCTCGTGCAGAAATTATGCAAATTGGATGAACTTTGATATTTCAGTGCGACTTACACACATTAAGTACACATGTCAATACGGCTCAGACTTGAGTCTGTATTTATGAACTGATCTTCACGAAATGTCTTGGGTACTTTTGTTATCACCTTGGGACGAGAACGAGTGTTTCTGGGTGTGGTCTAAAATTCAAGATGGCTGCCAGTGGCCATTTTGTACCGAAATTAGGTCTAATCAGTTTTTTGTACACAACTTCTATACAGCTAAGACTAGAGGCCATATTTATGAACCAATCTTTACGAATCTTGTTGGGTACCTTTGTTATCACCGTGGGATGAGAGCAAGTGTTTTTGGGTGTGGTCCGAAATTCAAGATGGCCACCAGCAGCCATTTTGTACCAAAATTAGTGCAATCAGTCTTTTGTACAGAACTTCTGTATGAAAGTTCTGATTTGAATAAATTTTTGTATGAATGTTTAGTAACATGGAATACATCACATATTCTAAGGGGTTTTTTTTCGTGCAGAAATTATGCAAATTAGATGAACTTTGACTTATTCAGTGCTACTTGCACAATGTGAGCACACATGTCAATACGGCTCAGGGCAGAGGCTGTATTTATGAACCGATCTTCACAAAACTTCTTGGGTACCTTTGTTATCACCTTGGGACGAGAATGAGTGTTTCTGGGTACGGTCCAAAATTCAAGATGGCTGCCAGTGTCCATTTTGTACCAAAATTAGGTCCAATCAGTTTTTTGTCACAAGTTCTATACAGCTCGTATTTATGAATTGATCTTCACAAAACTTCTTGGGTACCTTTGTTTTCACCTTGGGACAGGAACGAGTGTGTTTTGGGGTGCCTTTGTTATCACTGTGCTATGAGAACAAATATTTTGGGGTTCAGTCAGACCCACTCTGGGACTCAAAGTTTTCTTTTCTAGTTTAGCATCTGACTGTCACCCACCTTTACAATACTTTACCTATACATTTGTTACAGGCAACGGTCAGTATTTATGTACAGACCATTACAATACTTTATATGTACCTTTGTTATCAGGTCATTACCTAGATGTTTGTCATTGCTGTGTCACATACTATACATGTGCATGTCTTTGTCTTGACAAGTTGAGCTACAGTGTCACTGACACTTTCATTTAACGTTTCCTTTTTATAATGTTTATTTGTTGTGCAACAACCTCTTCCTTTAAACCCACTTCTACTGTATACCCACCTGCATGTTCATCTACCCACAGTGTATTTCATATTGAGAAAAAATGAAAAGTATGCGGCAATTGAAAATGCCTTAAAACATGCCCGGTTGGCTTCACACTGAGTTTACTGACATTTTACAGAATGAGGCTCGTGGGCAAGGGTGGCACTACAGGAGATGGTCGACCCTCAAAAAAGGCTTTTATCCCACTTCCCTACCTCACCAACCTGCTTCACTGAGTGTCACCATGCACACAAATAAAAAATAAAAAAAATAAATATATTCACCCAGCCTGAGCCACACACCTTCACACAAACACGCATACGTGAATTTTTATTGTTTTCAACAGCAAATCCGAAGGAGGGTATGGCCAGCGTACACCAAAAGTCAATCAAACAACAGGGAACGAAAACAATAAAGAAAAGAAAACTTTTTTACGGAATAGTTCGGGCCTCAGTTTCATTGGTTGGGAATAAAGTGGAAGGACTGTGTCTATCTGCTCTCTTAAATGCTAGCTTCATGGGCCATTTCTTTTTTTGTTTGTTTATTGTTCAAGTTTGCAATCAGGAGTTTATTTGTATAACTATATTATATCACTGCACCACTCGCTACTATCCGTTGATGCATGTCATCGGCGTTCTGTTTGAAGTCTGGTTTTCCCACTCATTTATAATTAGCCTTGATAGGCGGGTGGTGGACATGTATATTACAGAGTGATCACCAGGTTTGATGAAGACGGGTTTTAAATGGAGCGTACACTTAATGGATGGGGAAATTTCCACATGGGGAAATGTACGTTTTTTGATTATGCAGCATAGGGAAATGTTCGATGGGGAAATGTCCAGCCTAAATTGCATGGGGAAATGTCCGCATTGGGAAATGTCTGCGTACCATGGCTGAAAGTGAATTGACATAAATCATGCAAATATACAAATGATGAAAAAAACTGTTGACACATATACTCTCCCAAAAAAGAAAGTGTGCATGCTAAAAAATAACACTAAAAAAAGATATATATCATTTTCATTCATGGAAATTTTATTCAATCACAGATGAATCAATTTGTGATCAACACGAGAAATTTCATTACGCTACGACGAATACTCTTGGTGCCATGGGGAGTCAAAGACACTAAGGGTTGAACACAAAAGTCACACACTCAATATCTGGTATAACCTCCGTCTGCATCGATTACTGCTGTGCATCTACACCTCATGGAAGCGAACAAGTTAGCATGGAAGTGTTGTGGGATGTTGTTCCATATTCTGATAAGCTGTCTTTGGAGTTCCACAAGCGTTGACGGTGCATGGGGAAGCCGGCGTATTTCGTCCCATACGTGCTCAATGGGTGAGATATCGGGCGAATTTGCGGGCCAGGGAAGAACATCCACTTGTTGTTGCTGCAGATACTTTTGAACAATACGAGCTGCGTGGGGTCGGGCATTGTCCTGCTGTAGAATGACGCCGGGGCTGTGACATTGCAGAAATGGGACAACAACAGGTGTAAGCACTTCATCACGATATCTGGCTGCATTGAGATTGCCATCAATAATGACCAGCTCAGTTCTGTTACGGGCAGTGATGCCACCCCACACCATGAGAGACCCTCCCTCATAACGGTTTCGCTCCACGACACATGGATCTGCGTAGCATTCGTTTCGCTGTCTGTACACTCTCTGGCGGCCATCTGATGATGAAAGATGGAAATGACATTCATCTGTGAATAAAACACGTCGCCACCAGTGTAAGGGATGCCTGAGATGTTGTCTACACCACTGCAGTCGAGCACGACGATGACGTGACATCAAAATCAGACGAATTGCAGGTCTTCGGGGACGTAAGCCGTATTGCTGTTTGAGGATGCATCCGTCTCAGGTTAGGGATGTTCCTGGCTGTCGTCGTTGCCGTTTGTTGCCGGTTCCGGAGATGGACGACACGGATATACCGATCTTGTGCAGGGGTGGTAACTTGGGGTCTCCCGGAGCGGGGTCGGTCTCGAACGTCATCATGTTGTGCATGTCGATGGACTAGCCTGTCTACAGTGTTATGGTGGCAGTTCAAATGCTGGGCAACCTCTCTGTGTGTTCTGCCAGCTCTAATCATACCCAGGGTAAGGAGACGTTGATTCATTGTCAATCTTGCCATGCTAATGTGGAGTCGTTTTAACAGCAGCGCAAGTTTGAATGTGAACGATAGGAAGGCCTTACTTTAGTGTTTAAATACCCAAGGATTCACACTGCGCATGAATTTTCATACTCTCCACGTGCAAAACATGCCTTTTCACAAACGTGCAGCACGTCATTTAACGTTAATGCAATTTCAACGGGGAAAGCTGTTTTTGTGTTCAATATAACTTATTCATGAACAGGTTAACACTCTTTACACCTACGAAATTATTTTTTTGGAGTTTGATCAATTTCTGCAATGCACACTTTCTTTTTGGGGCGAGTATATGTATTCAAAAAGAAAAGTACAGTTGTTTGATTAATAAAGAAACTCAATGAGTAAGAAAGAAAATATTAAAGTTGAGAATGTGGCTGAGGTATGAAGATCACTTACAGGAGAAATGGATTAAAGATCAGTATTGGATGACCCAGATTTCTTAGTTTCATCATATGCTTTGTGTACGAGAGGGTCTGTGTTTGAAACATGGCTCCTGCACCAGCTTCTCTCTTGATCTGTGGCCCAGCATTCAATAGTTTGTGGTACTGTAGGTATTTTGAACACACTAAGGAGGAATCTGGAATGAAATTCAATGGCAGTGAATCTTAAAATAATAATGGTAGTTGAGGTACAAAAGCTTATTACTTATCAACCAGTCTGGTGGGTCCTGACCTCTTAGTCCAAATGTAAACTGGTGGTTGCTTTGCCTACTGCACACACAGAATGTCTTGATGGGTGAATGTGTTCGTCAATATGGCACAAGCACCAGCGCAAAAGGATACAACACAAAGCACAGCCTCAAATTCAATCCTTCTGCAATGACATGAGTGTTTACTGACGAACGCACTCACACATCATGGCATTCTGTGTTTATCTATGACATGGAATCCATTAATTTAAGAATTCAAACAGAACACACAGAAAATTTGAAACTTACAAACTCTTTATTTATTGATCGTCTGCTTAAAATAGAAACAAAAACAATACTCAGGTGTGATTAGTAAACATGTGTGACAGATCGATACATTATTTATTCATGGTTTTAAGAAATTAACTGCCGTTATCTGAGAGATATTCGCTTCAAAGTCAGAACTTGAGTATTTTATAAATCACTCCCAATTTATATAAGTTTAATTTTGTTAATTTTGGTGAATTTGAATAAAAGAATTTTCCAATTAACATTTCATTTATTGGTCGTCACTGCAGCTTCTACACTGATCTTCATCAGAATGCAATGTTTCAATTTGCCGATTGTGAAAAATGAGTGGAGTTTAGTTCTTTTGATGGATCCATGATGTCAGGTGGAAAAATATTCTGTCAATGGTTATTGACAGAATTCAGAAACCTATAACATGAAGTCACATTTAGAATGAAAATGTTAAATTGTCATCTGTAAGGCCTCTTTTTAATGGGTCATTGATTTTGTGTTGTTGCTGTAAGCTAACAGGTACACATTTGCAGATCTGGGCCATAAATATGGAAAGTTAAATTAATCATTTGTACTCTGATGTCAAAATATCAAAGTTTCAACCTGCAACTTTTTCTCATAATGCAACCACGAATTTAACCAATTCATTTTTGTTTGAAAGATCTCCATTAGCTCTGTTAAATAAGACTGAATCGACTACATTCCTGGTTGCAGTATGGACAAAATTTGATTCTTGAAATTTTGACATACCGACATCAGTGTGCAGAGGGTTAAAACAAAAGACCTCATGGGGCCTGAGGCACTCACCTGACCAAAGTAGTTTAAAGAAGGATTTAATTACCATCTCTGGCTTGTTAACACAACAGAGGAATGAAGTTATTTAATTATTTTTATCTCTGCTGTTCATGCAATATGATTTTTTTCAGGTATTGGGATGCTACCACAGAAATAATGCCCAGATTTGCAGTAATGGAAAACTAGAGAATCCAAATATCAAACAATAGACTTGACTGAAACAAACTTGAAGGATGTTGTATACAAATATCCAAAGATTCTGACTGATGGTTTTGGAGAAGAAAATTTCGAGAATATTACAAATTTTGCACTATTTGCGCCCCCCCCCCCCTCCCTCCACCCCAATAGGGAACACAAATATCAACCAAGGACTTTATTTGAACGAACTGAATCTGAACCCTCAAATGATGCTGTATACCAAATATCTAAAGATTCTGATTGTATCTCAAGAAGCTGATTTTTAAAGATTATTCCTCATATTGGACTAAGTTAAAATTCAGACTCCAATATAGTTGAAACTAAAAGTCCTGTCCTGAAATGTGCACAAATAGCACATCGATATGCGCGTTAATCTACGCGATATGACCATAGTAAGGCTATCAAATTCTGTAAATATGGCCTGTGTACAAGCAATGTTTCAGCCAATGGACCTCTGGGGTAACCCGGAGGTCCATTGGCAGAAACATTGCCCGTGTTTGCTATGAGTAACCAGAACCTGCCGTGCTTTGGATGCCATTCGATATGGCAATTGCGCACAATTCCTACGTGCAATTAAGCCTAGATAAGCGCACAGTTCGTGACAGGACTTCTAGTTTTAACCGTAGGTAGTCCAAATGTTATCTCAGGGACTTAATTTGAACAAACTGAGATCTGACTCCCTAAGGATGCTGTATACCAAATATCAAAAGATTCTAACTGGTGGATCTGAAGAAGAAGATTTTTAAAGAGTAATCCTCATATTGCACTAAGTTCAAATTTGGGCTCCCTTAGAGAGGCAAAATATTAACCCAGGCACTTGATTTGAACAAAACTGTATCTGACCCCTCCACCCAAGAGAGGCTGTATACCAAATATAAAAGCATTCTGACTGCTGAATCTGAACAAGATTTTTAAAGAAATTTCCGCATATTGCACAAAGTTAAAATTCAGGTTACCATGGGGAGCCCAAATATTAACCCAAGGACCGGATTTGAACAAACTTTAATCTGTTGTATACCAAATATGAAAGCATTCTTACTGGTGGATCTGAAGATTTTTAAAGATTATCACCCATATTGCACTAAGGTAAAATTTGGGCTACCATAGGGAGCCCAAATATTAACACAGGGCCCCTATTTCAACAAACTTGAATCTGGCGCCCCTAGAGATATTGTATACCAAACATGAAAGCTTTCTGACTGGTAGATCTGAAGAAGATTTTTAAAGAAATTTCCTCATATTGCACCAAATTAAAATTCAAGCTACCATATGGAGCCCAAATATTAACCCAGGGACCAGTTCTGAACAAACTTTAATCTGACCAACCTCCCCCCCTCCCCGCCCTCCCCGCCTCCCCTAGATATGTTGTATACCAAATATGAAAGCATTCTTGCAGGTGAATCTGGAGCAGATTTTTCAAGATTATCACCCATGTTGCACCAAGTTAAAATTATGGCTACCATAGGCGGCCCAAATATTAACCCAATGACTGGACTTGAACAAACTTGAATCTGCCCCTCCCATACAGGTGTTCTATACCAAATATGAAAGCATTCTGACCGGTTGATCTGAAGAAGAATATTTTTAAAGATTATCCCCCATATGCACTAAGTTGAAATTTAGGCTACCAAAGGAAGCCCAAATATTAGCCCAGGAACCTGATTTGACTTGAATCTGACCCCCTCGTAGAGATATTGTACACCAAATATGAAAGCATTCTGACTTGTAAATCTGAAGAAGATTTTTAAAGACATTTCCTTATATAGCACTAAGTCAAAATTTGGGCTACCATAGGGAGCCCAAATATTAACACAGGTGCTCGATTTGAACAAATGTAATCTGGAGCATTTTCCACCACCCCCTCCCTATGGAGCATGGGAACTTTATTTGAATAAACTTGAACTGACATTTGATAAGAACCATGCATATCAAATTCAGTTCAATTTGGCCCAGGGGTTTAGGAGGAGAAGTCGATAATGTAAAGTTTATTTCAGACAGACGACGGACAGAAAGTTATCACTTTTTTTTTAAAAGCTCCTCTTGACTTTCAGTCAGGGGAGCTAAAAAGGCAATATGCAGAGGGTTAAGGTCACATACTTATGCACAATAGCTAATCATGACTGTGACAGTTTTACGGGTGGAGGAAGCCGGAGTACCCGGAGAGAACCACCGAGACAATCATGTCCAGTGAACTAATGGTTTTGGTGATGGCGGCGTCATCTAGGAGTGTTGGAACGCAAGACGTCTATGACATATATTTGAGATGTTTTGCAGCAATTTGGGATGCAGTAGATGTCTCTAAAATGTATTGGTACCAAAGACCACATCAACACTAAGTGGAGACTCGATGTCTTCTAGGAGTGTTAGTATACAAGACGTCTGCGACACGTATTTGAGATGTTTTGTGGCAATTTGGGATGCAGTAGACGTCTGTAATCCCAAATTACAGACTACGATACATATTTGAGACGTTTGCAGGAAAAAAAAACGTATTGGTACCAAAGACCACATCAACACTAAGTGGAGACTTGACGTCTTCCAGGAATGTTAGTACTCAAGATGTCTGTGACACATATTTGAGACGTTTTGCAGGAACGTTGGATGCAGTAGATGTCTGCAAGACGTTTCAAAAACGTATTTGCGCGGAATACCACATGAACACTGGTATTGGTGACGGCGACATATTGTAGGAGAGTTGGTATGCAAGAGGACTGTGACACATATTTGAGACGTTTTGCAGCAACGTGGGCTGCACTAGATGTCTGCAAGACATCTCAAAATGTATTGGTACCAAAGACCACTCATCACTAAGTGGAGACATCTGTACGACGTTGTAAAAACGTATTGATGCCAAATACCACATGAACACTGGTTTGGGAGACGGTGACATCTTCTAGGATTGTTGGTACTCAAGACATCTGTGACACATATTTGTGACATTTTGCAGCAATGTGGGATGCAGTAGATGCTTCAAAAACGTATTGGTACCAACGACCACATCAACACTAAGTGGAGACGTCTGCAAGACTTTTTCAAAAAATTAATGGCACCAAATACCACATGAACACTGGTTTGGGTGATGACACAGGAGTGTTGGAATGCAAGATGTTTGAGATACGTATTTGAGAGGTTTTGCAGTAAAGTAGGATGCAGTAGACGTCTGCAAGATGTTTCAAAAACGTATTGGCACCAAATACACATGAACACTGATTTTGGTGACGGCGACATCTTCTTGGAGTGTTGGTACGCAAGAGGTCTGTGATACGTATTTGAGACGTTCTGCAGTAATGTAGGATGCAGTAATTGTCAGTAGACGTCTGCAAGATGTCTCAAAATTATATTGGCACCAAAGACCACATCAACACTGGTTCGGGTTTGGGTGACGCCTTCTAGGCGTGGTGGTACGCAAGATGCCTGTGACACGTATTTGAGACATTTGGTAAAAACATATTGGTTCCAAAGACCCCCATGAACACTCAGAACACTCAGAATTTGTGTCGGAAATTTTCACCCCCCCCCCTCCCTTCTGCCCCCACCCGTCGGAAAAGTCTGGATTCGGGCATGTGAACACTGGTGACGTTGAACAAACACTGTTAATCATGTTGTACTACTCCCAACTGCTAAGCTGCATATTCACACGATTGATACAAATCGTTTTGAAAAGCTGTATAGACGGGATGTACGGTTTATTTTTATTTCAACAGTGAAGATGTTTTTAGTCTGTCCTGTCAAAATATTTTAAAGAAACAAATTACAAGTCCTGGAAGGCTAGAAATATATTGTTGCACACTCCTAATATATAAGCTATTCACGTGAATCATTTTAGAAAGCTGTAGACGGGTTGCAACGGTTTATTTTGAAAGGGAAGACGTGATCTGGATGCCACGTGGACATTTTTAGTCAGTATTGTTGCGACTCAGCTCTCGAAATGAGCTAACAGCTCTTGGACGGCAAGTGAAACAAATTTGTGTTTCTTTCACAGAATTCTTTTTGTGCCTTAAATACAGGGGAGTCATACAAGGGAAAACAATCTGGGGGGCCCTGCGGCCCCGGGGAAAGTAAAATTATATTTTGCAGAGTGATGCTTAGTAAATATTTTTTTTTTGGGGGGGGGGGGGGGGGGGGGCGGGGGGGGGGGGGGGGGAGGGGGGAGGGCAGGAAAGTTAACACATTATATTCTTTTTGTGGAACATTTTTACAAAAAAATCAAAATAAACAGAATAATAATAGAATGTTGTTGAAAAAAATTTTCTCAACAACATTAATGATTTTACAAATTATTTTCAGACAATTTTATGTTTATAAAAGAATACACGCATCCTGCCACGGCTCTTACCACCATATTGCCGACTGCCATGATGAATGTCGAGGGCAGTAGTCTTACTCAGATTTAAAAAAAACCAACAAAACAAATCAATAATGAATTAATACAATTATTCATGTTTTGCGATGCTGAGAAATGGCAGCACACTTTTTATCATCGTGTAGTACTGTTATTATTCTGTAGAAAAAAATCTTAAAATATTTGGGGCAGGGGCTCCCCCACCCCACCCCCCTCCCACAGCAACACAGGCATGACACCACAGCTTAAACTGACTGCCTAAAACACTTGCATAGCACGGGCTAGTGACGGGTAAGAATACATGTCTTGGCAACTAAGAGGAGGGTTCACCCAATACCAGATTCAGGATTTCAGCTTGAAAGTTTCTATATACATAATGTACAGTACTTCGCCAAAATTGCATAAATTGTTCGAATTACCCAAACTGGACCAAGTGAGAAATGTTATCACGACTCAAAAACAACGAAGCATCATAGGCGGCCATGCATGCACAGCTAGGAGGGGGGCGATTGCCCCCATCCGCCACCGCATTAATCGTTTAGTAACACATTGTAGACTTAGTCGATCTGAATTAAACACTTAAGGGCCTATATAAGTAATGGAATTTTGTTTATTTTGAAATTCTCACCTCTCATATTCCCTCAAATTCAGATTAAATATACACAAATTATACATCAAAATGAAGGCTGGGATGTATAGAACCGAAAACACATATGCAATCAACTCATAGAGTCGACTGTAGGCACCACTGGTTCCTGGAAGTCTGCTATCATATTCGCACCAGAACTGATAATATTTCATCAGAACAACTTGTGGCCAAATGTGCTTCATATAGCCAAGAACAAAGCTAGGCATTCAAAACACTTTCGAATACAGTGATAGGTTTTGCATTTTGGAAAAGGACAAAAACTGTCTGCATTTTTTTACTGAAGATGGTTTCCATGCTCGACAGACATGCGCAAATCACTCATTACCACGAATTTCCATCAAAAAACAAAATCGTAATTCTAAGAAATTTCAACAGGTATCATGATACCTTGCATTGAATTATGGCAACTGTGCAATCTCTATCTAATAACAGTACACTGTATGAAGGCGATCTTTTTCATTATTTGATTTTAGACGGCGTTGTTTTTTACATGCTTTTCTGCCTGATGACGTCGACCGGAAATCGAAAGTATACTCATACGTAAACAAAAGCAAAGGCTTTGGAATTTTCCCCAATACAGCTCTGTCGCCGTGTTTTGAAAAAATTTTATCCCCTAGCTTTGTTCTTGGATATCTAAAGCACATTTGGCCACAAGTTGTTTTCGTGAAATATTATTAAATTATCAGTTCTGGTGCGAATACGGCAGCAGACTTCCAGGAACCAGTGGTGCCTACAGTGGACTCTATGAGTTGATTACACATGTGTTTCGTGTTCTATACATCCCAACCTTCATTTTGATGTACATTTTGTGTATATTTAATTTGAATTGAAGGAATATCAGAGGTGGAGAATTTTCAAAATAAACAACATTTCATTACTTATAATTATATAGGGCCCTTAATCATTTACGTGTTATATCATTTTTAAAACGTAATTAACTTTTACCGAAAATACACTTCCGCGATGTTTTTGTCTTGAGTCGGTGGCTCACAACTTCATTCCTTGCAAGCAATAGCTCCAATTTGGAGCCCAGGTGCTCTGATTTTTATAATCGGATATTTATTTGTCGCACACCCTGGGCTCCACATCTGGACCTTGTATTCATTATATATCACAAAACGAGAAACAAGTTTAGATAATTGGTCCTTGTTAAATACATGCTGGTCGTTCGGTCCAAACCAAAAACATTTGCATGTGCTCGCTAAAGAACACTGAAAAAAGAATCGGATATTTATTGACATGGATAACACCTACCGCATTAAAAAAATGTTTTTCTTCCCGTTCATAGCGACAATCAGTGCATGTTTCGGGGGAACACTTTTTGGGTAATTGAAAATTGGCAATGGACACTCAGCCGAAACGAAGTCAAGTAAACCGTTTTTAAAGATGTTTCTTCAACAAAAACGCCGATACAAGCTGATACGAGCGTCTTAATATCAAAACATTTAACAGTTTTCCCGGAACACGTTCTAAAACAAAATAAAAACTGTGTTTCAAATAAAATCGCCAACCCAGCAATTCTACTCTTATTCTTGAATAAAACGGAAATTATATTGATAATAACGAATGATCGATCTCATCAGTGCAGGGCCGGTCGAGGAATATCCAGGCCCTGATCGAGAGAAAAAAAGGGGCTCGTGTAGTCCAAACTTGGACCTGAAGTCCGTAATATAATTTTTTGGTGTGATATGCCCCAAAGGACTTTATAACACCAAAATAATATATAAAGGACTTTGGGTCCAAGTTTGGACTAGGCCCCGTGTTAATGTCTAGCTGCGAGGCGGTGCGCATGATACCCAGTCGTATGGCGACGAGTGGAGGCGAGTACGAAAGGGGCGTCCCTTTCTCGTAGGTGGGGGGGAAGGGAAAAAACAAAATCGTTTTTTATGGATGTCAAAAGATGAGGTTTCCTTAATTTTGACACATGACCATGAATGCTTGCATGAGGGAGTGGGGGGAACGCGGAATTCGTGTAATATTGAAATAATCCACCCAGAAAAACATGGTTTCAACTGCATAGGAGTGCTTGAGGTTGTACTCCAGCAGTGACGCGAGTGGGGCCCATTAACGTCTGCCTCTTGTTACTACATCCCCACCCCTCCTACCTCCTGTCGACGGCCTGCACCACTGGTAGTGCTGGGTCACTGATATAGGCCTAGGACCCCTCACCAGGGAAATACAGCAATCCAGCTTCACCCCCCCCCCCCCCCCCCCAACATTTGCCCGTCTATATATAATGTGCCACCCCGGACATTCGCCCACCAGGAAATAAGGCCCTTAGTTCAGCTCCTGTCCGGGTGGTAAATATTCAGATGATAACTTCCGGTTGGACAGGTCTCCTGGTGGTGGGGAATGACCGACATTCATTTATAAAAGATAACATTAAATATGTTTGGTAATACTTTTATGAATTTTAGCTCCGAGTTATCAATCGGTTCGTTTAAGAATGGGTATAGCACACTAATATCTACCCCTCTACCCCCCCCCCCCCCCCCCCCCCCCCCCCCCCACCCACACACACACGCGCGCATTGTTCCACGCGCGTATATAGAGGCGAGGTGATGACTAAAACGAAAAGGGGTGTACCTCTCTCGTCCGTTGGGATTCTGAAGCTTCAAACGGAAAAAAATTGGGAAATTGGCACTTGTGGAAGTTCAGTGTGGCCCATCGGGGGCTTTTTTACACATGACCACACTATAATTCCGACCAACATATTCATACTGGTGTGGATTCATTGCAAAGTTTGAAAAATGGGAGAATATGTGATTTCTAACGACTCACGAGAAACCGCACAATCTTGAGATTTTCGCGCATTGCAATAGAGTGAAATATTATCTGCGAATGCCGGACATGTGCCCCCCCCCCAACCCCCGGACGAGTACCCCCCCCCCCCCCCCCCCTTGACATTTGCCCTCGGACATGAGCCCCCCCCGGACATGAGCCCCCTCGTTATAGCAAATATGGACATGAGCCCCCCCCCCTCCCATTCGCGGACAACTGCCCCCTCCCCCTGTCTGTCATCATTTTATTACTGCCTTACTGCGAAAAGCACTTGAACAACGGTATACAATAAATAAAATATTTCGTGTTGGACACAATAATAAAATAACGACAGGCAGGGGGGGTGGTCAGTTGTCAGGGCCATCGAGGGGGGGGGGGGGGGGGGGGGGCGGGTAACCGATGTAGTAACACCGGAGCCCGCCGTTAATGGATGGCACATGACCATGAATTCGTGCGGAGCGCGCGCGTAATATTGAAAATATCCACCCACAATGCATGGTTTCAATTGCATAAGAATGCTGGAGCCTTGTTTTCCAGCAGGGGAAGCTACCGGGCATAGGCGCATGAATGTGAAAAAATTGGATTTATCGGGCAATTTCATATTAAAATTGAATTTTTCGAGCAATTTCATATTTTTCTTCGGGCCAATTGGAGTTGCGGGCGAAATCATTTTTCGAGCAAATATCCCAGCCCCCTCCCCCCCCCCTAAAAACATTAACCCATACGCCTATGCTACCGGGCCCCCATTAACGGCGGGCTCCGGTGTTACTACATCGGTTACCTCCCCACCTCCCCCCCCCCCCCCACCTCGATGGCCCTGATAACTGACCCCCCCCACCCTGCCTGTCATCATTTTATTATTCTAAAAATTACTATTTCATAGGACGTACCCAGAAAATTATATTACGGACTTTGGGTCTCTCTTATTCTTTCGGATATTCTTTCGCCAGACTTGGCAGTTTCCGGTAGGGGGGGGGGGCTCATGTCCGGCATTCAAATGTTTTTGTTGAAAATATTTCATATGATGCAGTTGTGTACAAACATTTGATATATGAAAATAAAAAATAATAATAAAAAAAAAAAAAATTCCAAGTGTTGTTAACGTATGTCACGATACAATATAAGGTTTTGTTCGTCCACACATGGGAAAAATGTCCTTTCTGGTAACGTATGGAGTTTTGTACACCCCATGCATGCGTTATTGACCCATGCATGCGTTATTGGCCTTGTGGTGTGTTGTGTATATATGGTGATGTGTCCAGCATTCAGTTACAAAGATATTTACATATTTTGATC